>RCAB01000071.1:0-200125 GCA_003640385.1 Setaria digitata | reverse complement strand
TATATTATATATTATATATTATATATTATATTATAAATTATATTATATTAATAATGATAGTTTAATAATATATTATTTTTAATTTTTTATTAATCATTAATTTTTATTATAATTTGTTCCGTAACATTTCATTTGTGTTAAATTATGATTGTATTTTTATTTACTCATATAAAAGTTAATCTTGTGTAGTGATATATTTTGCTTTTTTCTCCTTGCTTCCTTCCTTTTTCTTTTCGAATTTTTAGAAACTGCGGAGATACTTCAGTTTTCAAGGTTTCCCTTCCCCTAAGCAGCAAAATTAAAATCATTCGATTTTGTCAAAAGCACCCGCTCTTTCTCTTTTTTCCCGCTGTCTCGCTTCCTTCGCTTCTGCTGAAATTTGCGCATTTTTTTTTTTTTTTTTTTTTTTTTTTTCTGAAACTTTATTCGAATGGGTTTTTGGTGCGACAAGACAGAGTGCAATCTTGGTCCTTC
Source organism: Setaria digitata (assembly GCA_003640385.1). Taxonomy (NCBI): domain Eukaryota; kingdom Metazoa; phylum Nematoda; class Chromadorea; order Rhabditida; family Setariidae; genus Setaria; species Setaria digitata. Next base: position 199,651 of record RCAB01000071.1, on the reverse strand, counting down.
ACCTGCCTCCAATTCCTCCTTTCTACAAATTTCTTCTCTCACTTTTCACAATCTAACAAGCATGCATTTAATCTATATGTTCTGAAAAAAATATTTGCTTTCGTTCTTTTTTTTTTTTTTTTCAAGCTTTTGTTAAAGAGAATGTATTTTTCAGTTCACTTCATCTTTCAAATTCTTTTTTTATGATTGGCTATCAGTAATTCCCGTTCTGGCGTTACGACCCGAAACAAATTTCTTGAGTTTTTGATTGCGTAGTAAAATGAGTTTCATCTGCTTCAATCATTCACAGAAGTGAGCTCGTTAAGGGGAAAGTTTACGGTCATTTGTGGATGGTACAGTGAATTTGTTAGGAATTAAAAGCAACATGTCCCTGAAGTTTATGAAATAAAACTTTGTAAGAGGAACTGCAGCCTGATGCAGAAAAAAAAAAAAAAAAATGTTTTGTTAGATACAAGTCGTTTAAAATAATCCCTCTTGAAATTATTCGCTTATTTGCCAGTCTTAAGATGCTGCTCATTTTACTGATGTAGGAGATGAAAGAGTAAGTGCAACTCAAAATAATGACAGCCGTACTGATTATAACTGAAAGAATCGTCAGTCGTCATCACCCTTGTCAGCTTAACACTATGAAACGTCCAGTTAGCTTTCCTCCAAATTCCTCAGAAAAAAGTATTCCCTAAAAGGACCATATCATTACACTTGTTTTATGCTTTTACCTGTCTCTCCTTAGCTTTACAATCAGTAACATAATAAAAGTTCTCCATACCTTTGTATCATTTCCCTCTACTTAACAGCCCCTCGCCATCGTTACACCACTCCGATCTTTACTGACCTACACAGCACAATTTCTTCAGCTACTGTCAAGCCTATTTACTTTTACAACAAGTTAAAGCCCATTACACTTCTTTATTACCCGTGTTCTCTACATCATTATTTTCACGTGCATGTTCCAGTGAAATTTTAAATCAATAACCACGCCATGAGCATCACCATTTAAAAAAAAATGTGTTCAGTTTTAAAAATTTTATCATCTGCTTTCGTTTTCTCATTTAATTTCATCGATATTACTATGTAACTTCGATAAATTGCTCAAGAGCAAAATTGGTTGCTAAAATGTTCTTGCATGACTTCGAGACTGATCTTCATCAAGTTAACATTTTCAATTGAAATAGCCCATAAATTTTTTAAATTTTAATTTTTTTAAAATTTCATTCATTTGGCCCAATTATTCTGTTATAATTATCAGAAAGTGTTGACGAAGTATTTGCAGAAAGCGATTCACTTACGTTCCAACGATTTTGTAATTTGTAAATTTTTTTTTCATGAAGGAATATTTGGAATTTGCTCATAAGCACTTCAACTAATAATAACTCTTCAAAGCAGCATAAATTTCTAGAACTCTGATTAATCCTTTTATTAAACGATCCATTTGAACTCCTTCCGAAAAGCAAGTTTTTTTGTAAAATCCAGCGCTTTTGATCAAACTGTGTTCCTTTCTCCTTCTTCCGCCTTTTTTTGTACTCAAAAATTTCATTCTAATTATCGTGTTGGATACAATTCCATTTCTTTTTTCTCATTTTCTGCTTTCAATTTTCATGAATTTTGTTTTGTTGTTTGCAATTCATGAATCAGATTCGATGCAATAGTACAGTATACATGGCTTCTTCATGCACCACCGATTAGTCATTATAATTTCATCCGTGGCCTAAATTTTTGAAGGGAATTTGTCGAAATTCATGGTTTTAATATTGCTGATGTAACGTTTTCTACAGAAGAAGCCCAAAGGACCTCAAAAAAAAAAAAAAATTGACGATAAAAGCATATTTTCCCATTAGTATATTCAAATTACTGTGGCATTGGCATGCTCTAGTAGCAACTGTGAAACTAATTTAGGAAGGAAAAGGAAGGAAAATAACTATGAGTATATCATTTATTAGCTTATCAGATTTTTTAAATAGTTTCCTTGTAATTAAGGAAAAATAATAATAGTAAAGATCCTATAGCGTATGTGTTAAGAGACTTATTACTATTCCTGAATGAATTTGTTAGTTTAATAAACTCATTAATAATTATAAAGATTTGCAGGAAGTTTTTTGAATTATGTGAAGCTTGAATGCCTAGAGCTTGCAGTTCACAAAATATCTCGAGCTTTGTCTTAGTAAAATGCTATTATATGATAACTGTTGATAAGGCGTAAATTAAAATCTCAAAAAGGTTTTTAGCTCAGACTTGAATTGTGGTCTATTATCATATTAACCCAATGTTAATTAGTTCATTTGTGAAATTTCAGTTATTACTTTTTTCTTCATCATTCTTCCAAGTAATTTTTCACGCTGTCATTCTTGTGGTGAAGTTCTTAATCGGTCCGACCATATTTTAATTGTCAGAAAGACCAGCAATAATAACTGTTTGATTAGTGCAGATATTTCCTATTTTATAGTTCTAGTTAGTCACTTTACCGTTCACTGTATCTCAGTAAGTTTCAACTGTTCAGCTTAAATTTCATAACGTCAAAATATTTCATAATTACATGTGGAATGTACGCTGCTTTTTGACAAGAAGTTTTGCTCTGCCTGATACATTGTTAACGCTTCATTTCTTTGGGAACTGTATTTATGTTTGTCGTCCATAGTAACATTTGTTTCCAGAACTGTTTGCTAATTTACTTATATTTAGGTTCAATGATATACAATCGCTGATTCGATAAAAACCAATCCTGTCGTCAAAAACGCGTAAAGCGATATCAGGGGTGCCTACGCCCAGGCGCCACCATCCAGTACCGTTGGAATTTTCCAAGTATGTTGTTTCCAGAGTTCCACAGAAAAATTAGATTTGGACTGAGATTGAGCCCCTCTACCACTTCGAGTCTCCATATGTGCACACTATTTTATTAAACACTTGGCAAAGAAAAAACAATTTTTTCTCCTTCGAATTTCTGGTTCTGCATTGCTCAGCAACTCATTTAGCAGAGTTTTGCAATCTTCTTTTCCTGACCGGACACCGCACCTCCTTCGCGATAACTGACTGCTGTTCCATTTGGAGTGTTTACGTTTAGGACATATATATTTCGTTTCCGTCAATATTTATTCCTTTAACTAATTATTAATATAATTTAGAAATGCTTTAACTGACCAAGGGAAAAGCCTTTTAACAATACTGGCCTTGTCTGTTTTTGCTTTGAGAACACATTTCATGATTTTAATTACATAATGTTCATGTTGTCTTCTTGACACACTATTCCTGTGCCGTTATCCAGCGCTGGAACGTATCATTATTAATTTAATTTTTTTAAACTGCATCTAGCACGATTTTTAATTTAATAATTGACAAATTATTTGTTTACGAGACTTGCCGTGTATTGTCCTTTACTCCAGCCAGAAAAAGATTTAATTTCTTAATCTTAAAAGTAACGAATGATATTTAATTCACTCAGTCATTTCTTTACTTGTTTTCTTGGCTGTATAATTCTTAGATTCAGTCCCGGAGAATTTTAGGACGAAAGATTTGCTCATTGACAAGGTTTTTTTTACTCTTAGATTTGGCTTTTCTCTAAGAAAATATCACAAAACGTGCGTTTATATGTCACTTTAAGTTATCCCTTTTCTTCTTTTGATGAAATACAAATCAATCGAGTTATTTAAATGGAATTTCTTCAAAAGAGAAAATTTAGAGTGCAGTGGTAAGAGTAATTAATTAATCAATACTTTCATGACAGTACATCTTAGACTTTTGCCTTTTTTCCCACTTGCAGACCACAGAGCAATCAGTCCGGGTCCCGTCGAACAACATCCGCAACAACGGTTTCATTCAATTATTTACTAGAAAACTCAGTTTATTAAAAAGCACATGCTATTATCACCAAAGATGTGATAGTTAAATTGATGAACTGATAAATACTAATTCTTTAAAAAATTGGATTTTGTCAAAACTTTGGAATTGTCGTCTGTTGACTTCACATTAAGTTTCAGTTGAAGCTATGTCATATAAACTTGATTATTGTGAAAGTACTGGTAATAATACGCCTAATGCAATCGTTGAGTCACTCCCTACCTATATGAAGAGAAATTCGGAAATTTAACTGTGCGAAATCGATTGAACCTCTTTCAAAAATATTTTGCGTTGAAAGAACATAATTCAGTTTTTCCTAACTGATACTTTTTCAACCTAAGGGGACCATAGTTTTTTTCTTTTATGATTTATGATCTTAAATTACCAGGGATACTCATAACATCGTTATCATGTATAGGCATAACTCAAGCGTTAAAAATGAAATGGAGAGAGCAAGAATCTGATTCTAATTAAGAACATAAATTAAGTCATTCGGTAGTTCTGGTAACAAAACAAGAAGGAGAAAGTAGATTTGAAATTTTCAAGCACTGGTTCTGTAGATTTCATCAAAAGTGCAATTGGCAAATAAGATTTTCAGTAATTTTTTAGTCCTGTTACAAGTGCGATAAAATTTACTCACTCATTTAATTTTTTCTCACATTTTTCTGAAATTTAAAAATTGAACAGATTCCTTTTAAATGTAAAACCAGAGTGAACATTACATATGTAGCTTATAAAGTCTAAATTATTAGCTCTCAAGAACTAACACCAAGCACTTTACACTTAGCAACAGTTTCAGCTAACTGTATCATTGTAGCGCAATCGTACATTAATAGGCAACATTTAGCAGCGCCTCATGAAAAGAATATATAGTTTTATTTCTCTTTTATTTGAAGCTTTTTTTTTATCTTGAGGGGGGAGGTTGTAATAAGGTTCAAACTTCAAAGACAATAGAAAAGTTATTAGCATCGGAGATTTTATTTCTTCCAGTCTAGTTGGTTATTCTCGAAAGTCCAGTTACTTTCTGCTCTAACAAACTTGATATTACCAGTACAATAAATGCTTCACTGAATTAGTAACCAGTCTGCTTACTGCGGTCTTTAGGATATTTTTAACAGCGGAAGAATGTTAGGAGGACTCAGTCTCACGATGTTTATTTTTGTATTTTATACTTTTGCACGCGATTCTAACAAAACTAATATCATTAAGCATTTGAAGAGCAATATACAAATACAGTTTTAGAAACAGCTTATTTTGCGGGTAAAGCATTAGTTTGAGATGCCTAAACAAAATTTTTGGTTTATTTTTTTTCATAATTTCACAAAATTTCGAAAACTGATGCATTTCACCATAATTTTTTTTTTTTTTTGTAATTTTTTATTCCAGTAGAGTTGATTAATTTTGCCAATTAAAAGAATTTTTACTATTGATAAGAAATTTTGAAATTTTTGGGCTCAAAACCTTGCGGATTATGACAGAATGGTATAATTGTTGGTATGCTTGCAGCGGTTATCCTACCAGTTCACGGCATCCATCAGTTTCTGGTTCGGGTTCCTACTATTATTCACGTGGTGGAAGCTCATTATCGTCGAATGCACCGTCGCCAGCAGTGCTGCCGTACAATAACGTCTTAACACATCAGTTTAACGGAGTAATCGAAAATTCAACGATGAGCATTCACGGTGGGATAATTTTATTTTCAGTTGCAGTCTTTTGCTAGGTGATTGCTCGTCAAGGTTTGCTCTTAATATAGGCAGTCGTCATCCAAGCGCTGTAGAAAATGATACACCATCATACTGGGTGGAACATTTGGCGACATTTGCTGTTGGTCGAGAATTCGGTTTGCAGTATCCGGAAGATGGCGTCAGAAAACTGAAGCAGCTGGAAAATAGCAGTGCTATATGGGCACAACCTATGGTACTTAGACTTCGACCCAACGTTGTCTCCGTTGAAGACGAAAATGGGGTAAGAACAGCTTCATTTAAGTTCATTTCATTCTTTACGAATGAATCAAATAATGCGTAGAAGTTTTAACAGTCATCACAAGAGTTTAAAATATCATAAAGAGTTCTTAGGGCGGGTAGACGATTTGCTCAAATCAATTATGATTTAGATCGTTTTTATCTTATTTTAATTTTAATCAACAGCTTTTGATTTATGCCATTGATCTTTTCATGTTTCTGAACTTCCGAAACCTTGCGACTCATTTCGACTGGTCATCTTGAAAGTCCACCCTCTCTTAAGCTTCTAATGGCGGGAAACCCTCAGTACATCCATTTTAAGCTTATTATTCATGGAGTGAGAGGGTTTTGCAGCTCAATTTCATGCATACCCAGTATTTTCCGTTCTTTACCAAGCGTTGCACTTGTTCCCGTAGTGATAATCACAAGTTTCTGTCGTGGTCTACACTTCCTTGATAACAATTATCCCAGCCTGCAGTTAGAGGTCCCACACTCACTGGAAGAATTTCCGACCTTTGCTGTGTTTTGTATTTCGTGAGATTGCACGCTGACGTTTTTTGTTCTCTTCCACTCATTAATCTGTATCTCTATAACTTAAAATCTCTGAAAAAGTTGCTCCACTGTATTTCAAAAAGTGACTGTATTCCTATCAGTCACTAGTAAACAGAAAAAAAGATCCATCGAAAACTCTTCCGGAAGATATGATATGCTCAACTAATTACTTTTTGGAGTGGGAGATATTAGTTCACTTAGATTTACCATAGATTTAGATTATAAAGTGATGCAGTTCCACTTAACAAGGACAGTGAATTATAAATATGCTAGACGTGTGTCTAAGACTGCAGAAAATGTAGACCAAGAAACGAAATGTGCTCTTTGTAATTCAGAGTTCTAAGCTGTGCTAACTATTACATGGTTGTGAAAATAGTAAATCAAAACTACTTTGAGAAGTACTGTTTAACTTTTCTTAAACAAAGTCAAGGCGTTATACCAAGTACACTACTGAAAATTCAAGGTTTTCTTGAATAAAGCTCGAAATTTTTGAGGGAATGATATTATGATTCGTGGGGAAACTTTAGAATGAATGAACATGAATAAATTTTATAGACATGTCATCCTTAAAATTTTGGATTTCCATAACTGTTTGCTTTAATCAACCGTTATATAAGTCATCTGCGGTAGCTTCTGTATAGTCGATGACTTTTATTCGATATAAAAGAGCTTATATCTTTTTTTTTAGTTACAATAAATATTCTTATTGTAAGAATTCTAGGATCTTGTGGAGCAGTTTCCAATGGAACTTGTAACAAATCCAACTGCTCATTTGTCTACAAATCCTCGAGACGTGTATAACAATATTTTATTATTTATTGTAAAAGAAGATAAGAAACGCGGCAGAAGCTTGAATCCGACCGAAATGCATATTTTCCAGGTGTTAGGAGCTTAAATGATTTTAAAAGTGGAGGTTAAAGTTAGAGTTTCTACGGTAGCTTGTTTTGGTGCTTTAAATTTCAAAATAACAAGCACGTTTTAATTATAGCTAAATACATTTTAGGAAAATTAAAAAAAAGTACTTTTTATGTCCATAGTAGCAGATAAAAGCGTAGCCAGCATTGACAAAATTTCGATTTTTTTCAGTATCCTGAAACAAATGAATTTACGCGAGATAAAAATTATTTCTGATATACGAGTGATTAGAATTAGGCCTTATTACAATAACAACATAAACAATAGACTGCGAAAAAAAGGAGAGAGGAAAGTCTCACTCTCATATTTACCTAATTAAACCAAACTACATGGTAAACTTTTTCTAGTGCAATCGTATCTCAGCAAATGACGTTGCTGATGACATAAAGGCGTTTATGTCGGGACATTATAAAAAGGTGCGGACGGGCAGACGCGATACTGGCTTTATGATTGGATATCAACCGCCATTTGTAATGGGTTAGTTTTTTATCAGTTGTACTTGAATTAGATTCATCCAATGTTCTCGCTAGCGGCACCTTTGGAAAATGCTTGTAGCTCAGAATTACTGAGTGGAGATGGTGAAATGTTTTTCAGATGTTATTTAATTAAAAATGTGGCAGTTATGAATCGAATATGTTATGCAGTGTCACTTCTTTCTATTTTCACTTTGCAGGAGTACCTTCTCGTGGTTATCGTGATGATACTTCTGCCAGTTCCGACAGTAGCGAATCATTTGAAAGGGATGTGGTAAGACTCGCATTTTTTTGTGACCAGTGGAGATAGAAACACGTTATCAAAGCTTTTTTTCTAATCAGCTTCTTTCAGCTCTGTTAATCCTCTAACACGAACTCAGGGAAGAGTAATTCCCTCGAGTCTTTTATGGTATAATGATAATTGAATTTACAACGAAATCTATAATATTTCAAATGTCGAAAATTCAGAACACATTAAATCGGTGTTTCGATGACATAGAGCGATTTGTTGCCCGTATACAATCAGCCGCAATTGCTCAACGTGAACTTGAAGCTCAAACGCATCGACAGCGTGTCCATCGTAAGCAAAACTCACGTGCACCTGTTGATCCGCAAAGTGGTATTTTACAGATGCGCGCACAGCTTCCTGCAGAATTTGAATTTGTTGACATTTTGCAGAAATTCAAGTTGTCATTCAATTTACTAGTAAGTTGAACAATTCGTGCTTGCATTACCTGAAAGCAGTCCTCGCTGCAGTTTCGTCTGCATTTCATTTTTTTTTTCTTACTATATTTAAAGTTTTTTCATTACATTTCCTCAATATGTTTCAACAGGCGAAGCTGAAAAACCACATTCATGAGCCGAACGCACCAGAATTGCTGCACTTTTTGTTTACTCCACTCACAATCATACTCGATGCTTGTCGTTGGGGTCTCGGAAGAAACGTCGCTCCTCAGGTGTAATTAACCATTATCGATTGCTTTCGTAGTATGATAAAGGATTTAAAAGACATTTCATTGGTAAAGGAAATAAGTTTAGTAAATGGCATAGCAAATAAGAAGATTAAAAAATGAGATAATATACGGAGTTTAACGTAACATGGTGAATAAGGTATCTAAGTAAATGAATTAACACTCTAGGAGTCTAACATTTATTAATGAAATCAAAACTTCTAAATTCTCGCCAAAAATTACTCCTGAATTTAACTGCCATTTTTCTAGGTCGTCTCTCCGCTACTTTCACGAGAGACTCGCGAACTGTTGCAGAACTGCTTAACAAGCAGAGAATCTGATGTGTGGATGGCTATGGGAGAAGCGTGGAGAATAGCGCCGTCCGTTTTTTTTTTATTATCAAACTGTATTTTATCTTAAGAAGCATACTGATTCGTTAATCGCAGATAACAATTTTTCACACATAAAGATAACTCAGTTGTGCGAAAAATTTGTATTATTTCGACCTCATTTAACAAAAAAAATACAAATAACTTGATCATGTTACAGAAGTTTTGAAACTAAGCTGAATTTAAAAGAAAAATATTCTTCCTTTTTTTTTTTTTTTTTAAACCGGATTGCAGGGAAGATTGGATTGGACCACTTCCTAAACCTTATAGACCCATATTTCTGGATGGTTTTGCACCATATGGTTATCCTGATAACTATGTTGGTCCACAGAGTCCACCACGATACCAGTCAGTGCCACAGCCGATTCATCGTGGTGTGAGTGCACCACCGCCACCGACGCAAAATTCCTATGCTCATAGACCACCTGTCAGGGAGCACTCTGTTGATAATGTATGATGACTTCCGTTTCTAGTTTATTTCTGAGTATAGTATTTAAAAGACTTTCAAGAATCTACCAACCTAAATCATATTGTTGTTGGCAGTCGTTCGAGATGAACGAAATGATTATTTATATTTTTGCGCTGGAACTGTTAAAGACAGAAGGACATGCGTTACAACTAATGGTAGAATAACATACTGTTTGCTGCTCAAGTGTCTTCATTTTTATGACTTGGTTCTGAGCACGGAGGTTATTTCAGTGAGAACATTTCTTTTATTTATATATTTTTAGCTGAATATGGATCTTGATCATATGTCTCTGGAAAAAGAGCGTCTGGATCTTGAAAGAGAGAAAATTGCTGAACGTGAACGGCGACTTATTGAAGATGAACGCAGGATCTTGTTTGTTTTACGAACAGTGCATACCAAAAACATGGTGAAGGGATAGCTGACATGGGATAATAGAGGGGAGCTCCAGTCTTTTTCAAAATTTCAGATTACACAGATAGGGAAGCTTGTAACTACAGAGCAGAAGAATACTTTCAAGGCCCGTAAGAAATTCTCCACAACAGAATTAGCTGGGGTGCCTTCCATAAGACCTTGCTTCTTCAAATTATCTTCTGCAATGACTATTCTAATAGCAATATTTAATAAGCTGAGCTCACTTTTTGCTATAACTTGTAGACAAGAAAAACAGCGCTTAGCAGCTGAAAAAGAAATGATGGCGCAAGAAGCGGAGCAAAGATCAGTAGGTAGCAGTTATACGGCGAGGCAAAACGAGTAAATTTGTTTGAAATTATATATTTTTTACTGATTTATTCGTTCTTAAAACTTTGGTTCACTCTCAATAAACCACCATTGTTTTTTTTTAAAAAGTTTAATATCTCAGTACTTGAAACTGCAGAATATCTCGTCAACCATCACCAGCTATAACACGACGTTCTCTTTACCAGCCTCAATTTAACGACAGTGAACAGCAGCGTGTGACTGCGTCGTTCGGATCAATTGTGCAAGAGCAAAGCCCACGACAACGAGCATTTTTAGACGATATCATAGCTCGCCATGCTAAACTCGTACAAGTTACACATACTCGAGTTGCACAAAATCCGAAGGAATTAACTGTCAGTCAAGGTGAATTTCTTGAGGTGAGGAGAGATCCATGTTATTAATTATTATGGTGTTTGTTTTTCAAAACTATAATATCCTTTCCTAGTACTAGAAGTTAAAAGAAAAAATAGAAAAGTATGGTTGCAGGTTTTGAACGATAATAAAAATTGGTGGGAATGTACGAATGTTCATCACCGCGTTGGTTTTGTACCACATACCATATTGTCAGTTGTAAACGTAGACCGGAGTTCTCCTCAGTCGCTTCCACCCCAGGATCCCACACTCCACGTGGTAAGTGTTTCGGTAAAGGTCTTTGTTCATAATAAATCACATTTTCAGGAATACTCATAAGTTTTGTTTAAACAATTGTTTGAAAAAATCTAAAAGCAAATTCAGATATAAAAGTTGTGCTGTATAACCATTAGAGAATATCACTATGCTGCTTCTTTCTTTTTTTCTTAAAACACTTTATGTTTAATTTTCAGTGTTTTCAGAATTTTTTTTTTAATTTACAGGATCGGATGTCGTCGCAGGGAAACGCAGTTTCGCATCGGGGAACACCTTTATCATTAAGCCCTCGTCCAGGTATAATGAGTGATGATGCGCCGGAATACATCAAACAACGACAAGGCAAGCGAGGAGAATTCAGATATTTCTAGTTTTTTTTCTTTTTTTCTAGTCACTTGCTGCTGCTTCTCTTATGAAATCATTAGCATCATTTTTGCTTTTCTTCAAAAAAGAATTTTCGAAAATTTATTCGTAAGGAATTAGAAAAGAGCAATATGTTTGATTAAAAGTTTACTCAGTAGTATACAGTATTTTTTCATTTTCAGATAATCTATTTTTTCCTTGAATTATGTTTTATATACTCCTACGCAATGCATAAATTAATAGCTCTTATTCAGATATATTTCGTACAAGTTTTTTCAAACATATATGTCTAGTTTTGTTGCTCACTTCATTTTTTTTTTTTTTTTTTTTTGAGCTTTTCTTTGTTAGGAATTTCTGACAACTTGTGACCAAACAATGCCTGCAGTATAATTTTCTCATGTAGACCTTATAAAAATTTCCACTTTAATCCTATTCTTTACCTCCTATTTGGTCAATTTGCAGAATCCTTAATTTTGCTATTCTCCACTTTTTTTTTCTCTCTCGAAAAAACATCTTGGATTGATTTATGTTTGCGTACTTATAGATTAGACTGTTCATGAGTCTACACGTAGTCACACTAACTTTATTATGTTCGCTTTGAAGGGAGAAAAAATGTTTAGCTTGTCGGATCGATTTGTGTAAATATAGATTTTTAGTAATGGATTTTGAAGCACAAATTTTTCTGAAAGGATAGGTGGCTTAATTTTCGAACTTAAAAAAAAATCCATGCGATGAAACGAATGATTTTTTTATGAGAGGCTATCGGTAGAGTAGCTTAAAATATATTAATTAATAGAAATAACAGTTGGACTAAGTCGCAAATTAACATAGTATTTCCACAAATTTGTATTGCTTTTATCGCGTACTGAAGAATAAGATTATCGACTGAATTATAAATGAAAAATTGATGATCATTTGCTACTGTTTTACCTTAGATTTCTCAAAAACAGTTATAGCTAACTGAATTGATGACAGATGAAATGACGATACGGCTGTGTATGATAACAATCCATGTTATGTGTGAAACGATTCAAATTGTGCATGAAAGATGGTTGATGAGGTGGATAAGAAAGGAATAAGATTGCTTCTTGTCATTAGTGCTTTAGATTAGTAAATGATTTCACCTGCATGATATTGTTGTACATGACTGCTTGAGTAATCTCAAAGTTTGTATGTGTGGTCATGCACTATTTTGCTGTCGAATTTCTTTCTAATAATATAACCGATCTAAAAAGATTTTGAACGGAAAAAGGAGGTAACCAAAAACAAAGATTCTACTGGATGAAATCTTCAAACAAGAAGCTATTGTCAAAACAAATCCAAAATCGCATAAAAATTTTGAATATTAAGGTAGCGATTCTGTATACTAGCATGATATGTGTTTCCCAATATTCTTATTATCCTCAAATACTATTTTTGCTAGTGTTGAGGGCAAATTATAGACGCGAAGAAGGGGTATAATACAGAAATCGACTTAAAGGGGGAAATTGAAAAGCAGTCACAGGAATTATTCGATAGAACTGGTTTTTCATCTCTGACGTTGGAATTACAGTTTTAGGTTTCGCATTAATTAAAGTTAATTTGTTTGAAATAAAACTCGTTTAGAGACTAATGTTTAGGATAACGTAAAAATTTATAAAGTAGGTTTGGTGCAAGTGCCAGTTAGTGCGGATATGTTTGTTAACTCACATACGTGTCATTCCATTTGTTGGGAATCGTGCCGAATATCGCCACTGGAAGGATTAACCCTGTTGGTCAACGGACTCAACTCAAAAAAGTCTTCTTCGTAAAACCGTTTCAGATATAGCTGAATCTAAGTTTTTTTCTTATGTGAAGAGAAAAAAGTTCAAATTTTATTGAAATTGGCAATAAAAATGTTTTTTTTTTTGCACAGGCATTTTTATGCCAGTCTTATTTATCATAAGTTTATGAGGCTATTTATTATAGATTAACTTTCTACCTAGCTTAATTCTTTGTTATTATATCGCTTTTCTTACTCAGTCGGTTAGCTTCAGCTTGTTGAATAAAGAAGTAAAACTTTTTGTTCCTTCACATCTTTGTTATAGCTACAATAAAAATGTCCGCAATCATAACAGTATGGCTGTTTTGAATTGAATGGCTTTTTATTGTTAAATAAAATGTGATTATTAACTGTGTTTCAGTATTTTTACATATCATATCACATATCAGCAAACTGCTCTGTTTAGGGCATATTTTTCCTTTTGTTACTTTTATAATTAATATTCGTTCATTTCCATCTAATCGTGTTAAAATTCTTCTAAATATGCAGAAAAACAGAAATTTCTTTTCTTGGATTCACTTATTCGACATAACATGAATGATTGTACTTTTTTTTTTAAATGATTTTCCATAGCGCTGTCCGGTTCTATTCTGACAAATGTCGTTCTTGTTAATATGACTGTTATAATTGTACAGAACGATGAATTAGCGCTAAAAAAGGGTAGTTAAATAATTATAAAATGATGTATATCTTAACGAACAAAAAGAATTTCCAGTAATGTTTTTGTTCCTTGATTTGAATTTTGTTTTTAAGCGTTTTAGCTTGAACTGATTGACGGATTTCCGATTCATTTCCGCTGTTAACTTTAACCGCAATGGATATTGTGTAAGCCAAGCTTGAATATTTTAGCAGTGAGGAACACAATTCATTCGTGACCGAGTAATGTAGGTGAAAGATCACATTTGATTTGGAAAATTAAAAAATCAAAATCAGATCAAAGCGTGTTAATTTGGCAGAACTTTGCTTGAAGTTGATACTTTTCGTTACCCTGTTGCTTGGAGACGATAGCGATATAAGAATTCTAGTGGAATTTTTAAACAAAATATCTAAGGAACGTATTTCCTTCAGTTCCCGAAATAATTGAGTGTGATATGTTAATTTATACTTATGAAAATTCCAGTAACTGAATCTTCGAATACTTAATATTCAACTCACTTGATATATCTGGTTTATTCCAGTTAAACAGAATGTACAAACTAAATTTCAGAGACTCGATTGGAAATTTCCTTCCGCACTTAACTTGTGCTTGGAATAGATCACACTATGAAAATAGTAATAATAATAATAATGATCATCTTTCTAAACATCCTGGCTAAATCGCAGTTTTGCTTTCGAATATTTCTGATAGCTAAAATTTTTCAGTTTCCAACTATTGCTGACCACCGGCAAATTTAAATAACTGAACCAATCATTTATACTTGCTCCCTTGAGGACAAGTGATGTGTTGTCGGTTGTACCACCCAACTCAGTTCTGCTATGTGAAAAGCTTAAATTGTAAAAAGTATTAGAGTAGCCAAATTATTCAGTAACACTTCAGTTGTAGAAAGGGTTTACATTGCCCTACTATGGTTTGACTAGCGGTCAAGTTACTTCATCCAAATTCTCCACGATGCTTAATTTACAGCTCCTCACAACAACGGTAGTATGATTTTAAAATCACCAAACTGTAGCTGACGTGGTACATCGAAGACCGTTAAGTTCTTACTGCAAAAGCACCGCAGATGGGTTGTTAAGTGTACAGTGCAACTTCCCAAAGATGCATGATAAATAGTTTCTCCATCATTCGTTGAGAACCCTGGTTAATTACTTATTATTCTAGTCAAATTAAGCTAACATAATTTAAACCGAACAACAAAACAATAAACTGGAGTATATGTAACTGGTTAATCAGATTTGGATTGATTATTAAGAAAAGTCACAAAAAAAAAGTAAAGGAAACCATATAAAAGGAGAGTGTTAAAGCCGACAACTAATTTGTATCTTACTTTCGATTGCGGAAAGACTGGGAAATATGAAGGATCAACAGTTTCATGAGAAAAACAAATACAAAAACATTAGAGCGTAAGACAAATCTTAAAACGAGATCAGTGAGCAAATCGATATCAATAAATCCGAAGAACCTTGTAGTGTACTACGAAGTGATGCCACTTCGAAACTTTAGAAGCATAAAGAAAACAAAGAAAATGGTAAAAAGCATTTGCATCGAACTGATCAAAATAAATCTTGCTAAAAGCTCCACCAAATTCTTCATAATATTGTAAATGGAATCATACTCCAAAACCTGATAACTGGATGAGCAGTGGATAGCGAAGGTTTGTTATGATAGCAAAGCATTGCCTAACTTAAATGCACTGTGACGCAAATGATTTTTCTTTAAAGAGCATTCAACTATTAAAAAGAACCACGCTCTGGGCACCATAAACAACACTGCTAACCCAAAGTTTACCAAAATTTAGCACTGAGGTAATTCGAAGAACGAGTGAGCCACTACGAATTTTTTCTTTGCTACTCTACAACAGTGTAGGGCAGATGTATTAAAATTCTGGATTTTTCATTTCAAACAAAATGAAATAAGTGGCAGCTTACTCGCAACTATAGATGTCATTATGACGACTTCGAATGCAATTGGAATCCACTTCAATGAGTTCAGATAGTCCTTAGAAAACAGACATATCGAATTTCAAATGATTAATAGCATTTTGACGAGTGGTGAAAATTCTGAACTTTTGAAAGACATGGAGAATCAATCTAAATGCATCGAAGATTTTGATTTCCGGTTAAGGAATTGATCAGTAATTGTTGAATGCACACGAAAACCTGAATTAAAACTTCCTGGAATTTCTAATTATTTAAACACGAATTTTAGTATCGAGCACTAATAAAAGTTGGGAGATTTATTTATAATGAGGTAATTAAATTAGAACTTTTGAATCCAATTCTGAATAAGCAAATGTACTTTTAGTTCAGTACAATAAAAGTGGCTATGGCCAACTATTCTCTATTCTTCGAATTCTGGATGTTCCTTACGGTAACCTGCCAACCACTGCTCCCAAACTGCATCAGCAAAAAAGATTTTCTGGTTTACTGGAAATTCATCAATAATCATTTTGGCTAAACCAACAATGAGGGTATCTTCAATAGGAAAATTCACACGACTGAGTTTTCTGAAAAAAAAAAAAAAAAAAAAAAAAAAAGAAGGAACTGATGAAGCAATGGAAACTTTGGGAACTCCGGCTAAATCCAATGCACCACTTTTTTTTAAAAGTTGTGTCAAGTATAAACTTTGAAAGCTTTTAAAATATAAACAATCGAAATGAGCGATTTAAATTCAGAAACACATAAACTCAACGCTAAATGCCCAAGTCCTGTCTGTGGAATAATTACTCGACTTTTAAAGTTCATAAAAATTAATTTGAGAAAACAAAACATGCTGGTAGCTCTCTGTACCGAGTTATTATAACCTGAACGTGAATGACCATGAACAAGTCATCATTATTTGTGTGTTACTTACTTTAAATAATCATATAATGGCTTGCGAAAGTCTTCAGAAAAAATCAAGTCGAGGTGTTTCAAAGTCCCCACAGTCGGTACCGTACCAACAGTTGATTCGTCATCTTCCCTCTTCTGCAAAGATTTCGTAACTACATTTGATGTGGCATATGAATAGTGACACATCACGGTGAAACACGTAGGAGTAGGGAGTTAAGCACAACAAAAACTTAAATAAAGTGTATTTAACTTGCTTCCGGAAAATAAGTTAAAATATAAAACTTTATTTGAACTCTGTGGAAAACTATAAACCTCTAACAAACAAAAACCTGAAGTCGTTTGCTGGAACGCTTTACGGTGTAGTTTTTTGTAACAGCCGCTGTGTTACTGTTTATTTGAACTGTTGAACCAGCTTCTGAAAAGTGAAATATTTCAACGAACATGAGCATATCAGTTTTAGTCTGAGAGAATCTGTACAAATCATAAAACTCTGGACATTTCTGAAAAAAAAAAAAAAAAAAAACTGCCAGCTACTGAGCAGAAACCGTTCAGAGCTTGGGTCAGTATTGGATTTCGAGTAAGAATGAAACGGTAGAAGCAAACGGAGGGATGCTAAACTGAATGAAAATTTAAAAGTATAATGTAAAGAAAGGTTAGCAAAAAAAAAAACAAACCTTCAACACTTTGTTTGTTTTCCATGCAGTTTTTGTTCAATGCTCGCGCGACACTCGATTTAAAATTTGAAAATTCTGTCTTTATGCATCTATTAGCTTTACGACATCGACTCAAATAAACCTGTAAGGAACCAACCATAAAAAATTGTTAACAAATTTTCTATTTCACCAAATTATCTGTTAAAAAAAAAAAAAAAAAAAAAAGAAACATTCTATTGCTTTCAATTTAATTGTTAGTAAACAGTTTTAGGAGTTGAAGAAGACGGTCTGGCAAGTCTGGCAATATCTCACTAGCTTAAAAATCTTACCTACCATATCTGGTAAGTCTATCGCAACGAATTTCAAGATACCCAAGTGACGGAGTAATTAACTATTATATACTCAATAAATGAAAGAAATACAGAAAGAGATAGCAAAACTTTTCCGAAGAGCACGTAATCATTCATTCATTTGGCTAAATTATCGTGAGTCATAAATTAAGGACAGTGCAGAAAGTTCAGATACATACTCAAGGTAATGGGGGTATAGTTATAGGAAAATGTATGTTTGCCATTTTTGTAGAAAAAAAAAACCCGCAATAGTTTCTGAATTTCTCCAGAATCTAAACTACTATGTTACATGTGTTACATTCCCAAGTTTCCCGACTAAAGCTGGAGATTTTTTTATTAACAGGACAAAAGTTCAAATAATTTCAATAACTCATTCAAGTTCGACAAGATAGCCAGATTGAACAGTTGTACATAGAATTAAACTGAGACCAGAAAAATGAGAAACAAATTTAAGTGCCCTGAAATCATGAGTTCACTACTTGGAAAAAATTCAGAATACTTTAGATTCAAAATTCTCAATCTCTAACTCTCTGAATAAGGTTGAAAATATTTGTCGGTCAGTAAGGTATTATTCAACGTATTACTATTTTACGTATATTAAATTTCATTCACACCAACCAGAAATCGAAGGGCCATTATTGATGATTCTCAGTCAAACTTATAGAACAATTACTTGCAAAACATGTTCCGTTGGACCATTATGGATCTTCAATGCTTCAGTGACTGATAAGCCGTCGAGTAGCACGTACTCCAAACTAGCACGCATCTTCTAAAATGATTAATTTTATATATCCGGAATTGTAAAAGTAAAAAGCAATTCAAATATGTGGAAATGTTCCGTGAATAAAGCTTGCGAACACATAAATAAGACGAGGAACAAGAAGAAATAACATGCGCGATTCAAGTGTAAGCTTATCAAATAGGAACTAAAATGAAGCAAGTTGGGAAATAAGACATCGTACCTCTTGCGCTTCTTCAGAGCGTCGATACTGTTGTTCGATAAGGTAAGCAATTAGCACCTTATAAAAGCTTTCCAAATTACTCATAATCGATTTCGTATGCAACATCATAACATCAACATTTTGAATAAGCAGGTTAGTACCAATCTTCGTATCTTCTTCTGCCGAACTGCTTGACACCGCTGGAAGGTTTTGCTAAAAAAAAAGCCACAATTTTTTATTTACAAAAACGTGCTTCTTGAGACTCAGTTATCTTAATTTCTATATTCTGGGAAAATTAAGCAAAAATTTATTTCACATTCGCACATTCCACTGTTATGTTACTGAGATTATACGATGGCTGCTGGCTTTTCCAGACGCCTGAACTGATAGATTTTCTTTTGTGATCTTAAACGATCCTCGTAATTTTCACAGTGCATATAACCCATAAAATTACATTTTTCGACGAACCATTTTGACTCCAAGAGAGATCATATTATGGCTCAAATAATATAAAAATGTTTTTTGAACAGCAGCAAGCATCCAGCTTTTGCACTCCATATTATAAACATATGAAGGACGACTATATTTTCATCATAACGCTAATTCTATTTGAGAAAAATCAAATATAAATAATGACAGGATTTAACATAATGGCATCCTAATACTGATGCACTTCTACAGAATTTCGAAATTTACAAAATACTTGGAACAGAATAATTGTAGGCGACATAAAAATTTAACACTTAAGTTTACTTTTTTCGTCATTTGTTCGAAACATGTATTATCTGATAAATTATTTGATAAAATGGCACAATCTACGCCATTTTCAGCGTCGACAAGTGTAACTTTACTTGAAGTTGATACAGTTGTGACTACTCCTCGCTCCGCATCCTTTAAACAATTGAGAAATTAATGCATGAATATAGAAAGGAACACAAATATACTTTAAAAAGTCCATTTTTTCATGTCTACAAAATCATACATGTTAACATCTATAAAAAATTTCTGCAGGCTCCTGAGAAATCGATAATGACGAAACTTCTGTGTACAGGTGTTTAATATCAGTCAAGACCACAAAAAAATTAAAATAGCATTAACGAAATTTCAATGTGCAAATGATATACCTTCTCAGCTGATGCCATTGAGAACTCGCTATTCACCAACTCATTTTTTAAAGCCAAATTACTACTGCGGTCACTTTCATTTTTGATCAGTTTTATAGGATTTGGTAGTGACAAATCGCGAACTAATCCTTTTGTACCCTAAAAAAAAAAAAAATAAAACGAGGGTTATTTTTGCGCCTCTCTAATTTGCCAGCCTCTTTTTGTTGTTATCAAAAAAAAAAAAAAAAAATAAAAAAAAAAAAAAAGCTTTACAATCCTTTAATCAAGTGAAGCGTCATTGCAAAAGCATAAAATTCGTGAGCAAAAAATATTTCAGAAAAAGAAAAATAAATTTTTGAAAAAAAATTGATCCAGGAGAAATATAGTATAAAAATACAATTACGATAATTCATACCCACATTCAAACTAGAAAGTATTCCAGATTTTAAAAAGTCTCCAAAAATATTTGGAAAACACCTTCTATTAATATCTTCAAAAAATTCTAAAAAAAAAAACAGAAAATTCACCGTCTTCTCTGTATTAATGAGTACTTTTACCAGACGAACATATGTGCTCAATGTTGTTGGAGCCAAACTATTCCCTTTACAAGCTTCACTAAGAGTTTTCGATTTATAGAGCACTTCGAGAATTCCATCACGCATTTTTTGGCGGTCACCACGAAAACGATACTGACGTAAAACCTAAGAGAACTTTTCAACTTCAAGTTCAGGGTTGAGTTTGTAAATTCATAAGATGTCATCTTAACAAGAACTTCCAAATTTTTAAGCTAAGGAAATAAAGATTACTTTGTCTATTTTAAGAGCTAAATTTTCCGGCGTTCCAGTATAATCCTTCGTACTAAGTTTATCCAATTTTGTATCAGAAAGAAGTTTCGCTACACCTCGGATCGAACGTGGCACTGGAAATGCTTCCAAAAAAAAAAAAAAAAACCACAGCAATAGTAACGAAATTCACCACAAAATATGGATAATATGAATTTGAAACAAAAGTAACACGGTATAAACCTGAATTTGGACAAAAATTAAAATTGGGCTAAACACTGTAAAAACTAACAGCCATCAAATTCGTTATCACCATCATCACTTCCACTTTCACCACACGAAACAGTAATATTCTTTGTTGGTGATTCTCCTTCATGGCTTGTAGCATTTACATTTTCAATTCGTCTTCCTTGACTAGGTCGAATTTTAGCTATGTTCGGCTTGTTATGTTTGTCTGGAAGACACTTTGAATCCTTACAACACTGAAGCAACAGTAGCACTACACATGAGAAAATATTTCTCTTGACTTAAATTTAACCACTATTCCTTTAAAACTTTTACATAAATTATATACCCAATAATAGTGCCAAGTAAAGGACAAAAAAAAAAAACGCTACCATAATCAAATTCGTCACTGTTGATAAGGACTCCAAGTGCAGGACTCAGCAAATCTTCAGTAGGAGATTTATCTGTGATCGACTCCATCTTCTTACCTGTTTCCACTGACAGGTTTCTATCATCACACTGCTTTTCATAATTAAAAAGACTTTTCACAACGTTTGGATAGACAGCGACAGCTGCTAAAATCAACGGACAGTGCTTATAAACAATGTATATTTTTTTTTTTTGAATGGACATAAATATTCCTGACAACCAATAAACACTAATTACACAACACTGTAACGTTATTTTAACAGCATGTTTAAACTAAGTTTACGTAATACAGTTTTTATAAATTTTGTAATAGATTTGACTTTTTTCTTGTAATTTCGACTATTAAAAACTTCCAAAATATTTGTTTTTTTTTTTTTTGGAAACTTTTGGGTATTTGGAGGTCACCTGAAACGACCGCATCACGAGCAGAAATGTTGCGTAGTAAAGGTCCAGTATCTCCAAATATTTTATTGTAATCATCATCACCTGCATGTTCCTCAGCATGATCTGACAAATTGACGCCCAGTTCCACTGCTTCCTCAAATAAATCTTAATTCAGCTAAATTTCAAGCATATACGAGCAGCAAGGGATTAAGAAATCTTGAAAACTACCATTAGCTATAGTATGGCCCAGATTTCACAAATTAACTTTCTTTCTTTATTAATACGTTTATGAAAAAAATAGATATTTCACGAGTAAAGCAACCCTGTTATTTGATGTATTGGATGATGTTGGATAAGGTGATTGTCCAAGCAGCATGCGAGCTTTTGTAATATATGATTGAAATGCATCAACCGCAATCCCATATTTACTGCAAACTTCGGCGACTGGGACATCTTTCATCAAAACCTTTAAAAGGAGGTGGATAGTGTTTCTCTTAAGAAAAGTTCTAAAAATCTAATTGCATTAAAAAAATCAAACAAATCAGTGCACCAAAACTACTGAAGGAACCTGACTGGTCCTAAATACTTACGAATTCAAATTCCTCGAAAACAATTATCACAATGCTAAGACTTTACAAACATTTTGAGGTTATACAAATACCCTGTTAGAGAAAATGTTAAAGAAGGATAATTACTAATGGTAGACAGGTAACAAGCAACTAATTAAGTGCCTTGTTTCCTTCCAAACGCAAGGAGTTCAACTAATCATATATTTCGCAACCTTATCTTAATATGTATGGTACTTGGTAAAAAAAAAACCAAAATCAAACTTCGGAAAGTGCGTCGTGCAACTTCTGTTGTCCAACTAGATCGTATGGTGAAATTTTCATAAGATAAGAGATCACTATTTTAACGTCTCTCGAAACAGAAGTATTGTATAGGCCGTATTCATCGGCTGCTGTTTCTCTATTTGTTTCTAAATATAAAGTGAAAAAACATTTACAGTTATATAATGGAATGATTTTGAAAAGTGATTACAAAACTACAACTAACCCTAACCAATAAAATCAGCCTGTCTCAACAATTAAAATAATTGGAACTTTCCTCGAATTGAAATATTAGCAGACTTCAATCCAAAATTGTGGTATCTTTCATCAGAGCTCACAAGTATTCCTACTGTTTCTTAAAGAAAATTTCGTAAAATGGAAGTGGGATTCAACCTTTCAAAAAGAAGTCCATCAGTAATTACGATCGAGAGAACTTTACAATCATTTTCGATTTATTACACAAACTATGAATATGACACACTACAAATAAAAATCTATCTCAGTTTCAATAAATTATAAATTATGTTAAGCATTAAACTAACTGGGTTGCTGCGGTAAAAAAGTTTCTAATACAGTTCGGGCTCGATGCACATAAGGATGTACGGTTGAAGTAGGCAAATTCATAATACTGGCTGCTCCACTAACACTATATTCGCCACGAATTACCCTAAATTTATTTCGTGCAAATTACCAATTCCCCTTTTTCATAAACAAAAAAAAAAATTTAATGGAAAATTTAATTCCAATGTGAAATTTGCTGAATGTGTTTCCAAAGGCTATTTTCTTACCACTAGTAAAAAAAAAAAAGGAAAAAAAAAAAAAAAAAACTGACATTGAAACAGCTTTTCGCAGGGCTTCCTTTTGTAAAGCTGGATAATGTGAAAAGCGACAAACGTCATTTACACATTTTTCAATCTCATCTAAACATTCACAATCTTGCGATTCAGGCGACAAATATAACATCTGACTTTTGTTTTCGACGGATTTTTGGAAATCAGTTTCATCTGGAACTGCTTAAGATTAATTACGAAAAGACCACTAGACTGCATACACATATAAATATACATATAAATGTTATACTAAATGAAGGGTAATCCAAGACTACTTTTTTTAATTAACTTAACCACTGGCTGACAAATATCCAGCACTAAGCGGATTGTATTCAATAAAAATAGAAGACAACATCACTAATGGTGAAAAATCAATGAACTGAAAAATTGGCTGAAAAACGCACCCTTATTAAGCGATATATATGGAAACTTCATAACCTGCTCAACTCGATAAATATTAGACCCCATCAAAGAAGGTTCTAATCTTAAAAAAGTGCACATATCCTGCAAATAGGTATAGTCAAAGAAGTGATCTATGCTAAAGTATTCACTAGGAGACACCAATTTTTTTTTTCAGAAAAAAAGAAACCACCCAAAAGAATGAGACTGTAACTTACATCAGCACTAAGCGATTTATCAAGTATTCCGTCCAAGATTCTTTTCACCAAGTTTTTGGTATTCTCATCTAGAGAAGAATCCGATATAACAGATTTGATTATTGCCAACACTTCTTCTTTGCTATACTTCGACGTCACTTCATTTGATTTGGCAGTAATGTCTTTGACAGGATTCTACATCACGTGAAACATAACTATTAAAATAATGAGAACAGGAGAAAAAATAAAAGACAAGTACGCCAAACTTCCTTCCCAGAGCTCTTAAGTTTCATTTCTTCCTAACCGTTTTTGGAATTTGAAATTCTTAATGCTATTTACCGCTGAATTTTTGGAAACGTCAATAATGTTAACATTAACTAAACAGAAATGCCGGAAGGCTTTGAAAAAATACTTGTGATTGATTAGTGCACCAGCCTGATAACTCACGATCACCTTCTAGACTTTCATTTGCCGTTGTCACTGCTGATACTGGTGTAATGCGATGGACTTTCTTTGGTTTTCTCTTACTGGAACCCAGTTTCTGAGGCGCAAAATCTGAGGATGAGGGAGTTCCTAAAGATTTATAGCTCCAGTGTGACTTTATATTTAAAATAATATGCCATGAGATAGACAATGGAACAGTTACTGTTACATATTTTAATTAAACAAAGTTCTGTTAACTGAGATCAATGGACAGGTTAAAGGCAGTTTCAATAGCTAGCTTGCACCGACACACCAGCTGTACTTCAATTTCGTATCTTATATTCTATAATTTTTCATGTTATAAAGATTCAGCAAGTTTGAATTACCGTTAATCCACGCACCGCTTTCTACTACTTTACCCATAAGAACATTTAACAGTGAATCCAATCGTCTTGACTTTTTTGACTTAGCTAAAGACATTTTTTCCTTCGCAAGTGCGTCACCCATATTGAGTGTAGATAGGGTAAGCTGAAATTTGATTAAAAGGCATTTATTTCTTTCAAACTTCCATTATGAAAAAGCTAGGAAAAGGGTGATGACATCAGTTACATATTTACTCAAATTCTCAACAGCGGTAAACCAAAACTAAATTTGGTGGATTTGAGATCTGAATTAAGAAAAAACGAATTTCTGTTTACTTTCACAAATCCAAAACCTACAGAGACTGGAATCTGAATTTGTTCTGGTAATGCATTGTCACTATCACTCATTATTTTTGCCATTCGCGCCCGTGAACGATGAAAATAGGTCTGCAAAGTTGTGAATGGTACCTGCAAAATTCATAAATTTAGGAAAAAGTTTCTGTCTTCCGCAACATAATGTTCAGAAGTCAAAATAAGACCAACTGTACTTACAGATTATATATCACTAAATAGCTTAATTTTTTGAACAAAATTATGGAAATCTGTACAGAAAAAAAAGTGAAATAGATCCCTTATTACTAATGTATCTTGAACATCACTAGTCTAAAATATAAATAGGCAACTGGAAAATTTATGTCGCAAAAAAGAACTTAACAAATAAGACAATTCTTTGTTAGAATTTTTATTTTATTCTACTTTCAGTCTTTTTGATATGCTTAAACCAATGACGTTGTTCAAAACATCACCGATTTTACTTGTCATTAGTGAAAATGACGAAATTTTCCCATCATACGAAACAACCTATTGTGCAACGCCAAAGTCAATACTTATTTTAATTCAATTTCCCGTAGAGAAACCGAGTTTCACAGTTTCAAATTTTTATTCGCAGTTAAATAACATAAATAATTAACCTCATGCAAAGTTGCGGCTGCCTTCATCGTTTTCTGTCCACTAAGCGCTTCGAAAACAGCATTTCCGAGTCTTTCACGTTTAGATGGATCATCATAATGGCAATGTGCAACTGAGATGCGTACTGCTTCTCGTAATTCTTACAATAATTTCTCACTTATCAACAACCAGAGTGAAAAGACATTATGGGAAGCGATGGTGGAAGGAGAAGCTAGGGAAGGAAGAAGAGGGAGGATTAGAGATGGCAGAGGGGAAAAGCAAGTACTACGTAGATATTCCGCTTTGATTTCCAAAACAAATTTCGACTAAGAGATTTGAAAATGATTATCAGTGAATTGCTGGGACTGTACAAAAACTAACTTCGTGATTCCATTTTCCAGCTTGCTGGGATTTCAACTTGTTTAAAGGGTGTAAAACCTGGAGTTTTACGACGTCTTTTTGAAACTTCTCCAACTTCTTGCTCTCCGTTTAATCGCTTTGTACCCCTAAATACCGAATGGGTATAACGTGTTCTGCGACCGATATTCCAAATATAATGAGGAAAAGTTAAGGGAAGTTAAACAAAACCTGAACTGACTGGCTTGAAGTTTAGAACACATTTTACATTTTCATTTTCTGTGCTTTACTTTCTCAAAACTTCAGAAGCTGGTGAAAACAAATAGAAATCAGAAACAAACAGAAATAGATTCAGTTCTATCTTCACTTTAGATGGAGGCTTAAAAAAGATTTAAAAATGTTTTTTGAATTAATAGTTGTTTAAGGATTACAAAATATCACAATTAGTACCTCCTTGAAAACATGGATTTCATTGAATTTGCAGTCGAATATCGTAAAAAAAAACAGCCGAGCTGAAATTTAGAAAATTTAATCAAACATTGCAAATCTTTAAAATAAACCGGAACAATAATCGTTCGTCTGATGCAAACATTTACACGAGAGTTGCTGTTCTCATTCAAGAAATCGATTTTCTAGTTCGTAGGGAATAGAAGGTTTAAAAAACCTTGAAAACAAAGATCACACCCAGACTTTATAGGTTAAGCATCACGTTCCTGACTGACGCTGCTGAAATTAAGTCAATGTGGAATGAGCCGGAACTTTATAAAGGGCCTGTTAAATTAGCCGGAAATCAATCAGTTGCACGAGACTTTGCAAATTACTGGATAGATCCCTAATTGATGTGGGTTTGTCGTAAAATCTTTCAAACCTTGAAGTAACTGCAGACAAGTTCCTACTGCAGTCCTGATTCCACTAACGCTTCATCTACTGTATCAGCTACATATCCAGCTGAAAATACAAAAGAAAAAACACTGAAATCTGCATAAGTAATTGCAGAAATGTGTGAGACAGCTGGAGCAGACTGTTGGGAGAGAGGAAGCAGGATCGATAAAATCAGGATGCAAATTTTTTGTATCCTGAAACATACCGTAAAAGCTTCCAAATACAGCAAAGATGGGATGAGTAGGAAACAAATGAAGAATTTAGCCAGTTCATGCTTATTCCATGACGATTAAAAAAAAATATTGAGACCATTAATTAAGATGAAGGGGAAGAACAAAGTGAAAAAAACTGAACGAAAATATAAATCTTCACCCACCACAAATGAAATAGTGCCAAGTTTTAGAAAGTAAAAAAAAGAAAAAAATTATGATAAAAGTCAAAGGAAAGCGAATGTTGCAAAAATAGCTGTTTATAAGGTACCAATAGAGGTAAATATATTCAATAAAAAGTGTACAACTTGCTAAGCAGTAATAAAAATAATGTATGAGATGGAAAAATATAGAACCTATACCAAAAGGCACGATACAGTTGATACTTTCGAACAATTTCTTTTTTTTTTTTCTAAAGTTTGACAGATAAAAAAAGGAAATGATTTGCCTCAAGTACAGAAATAACAATTTCAGCTTGCTTGTAATTCTGAAAGTGCATTCATATACGCAATTCCAAAAAAAAAAAAAGGATGAGGAAGCAAAAGCACACCAATTTACAACAGGTAATTCAAATTTTTATTTCGCATTGCATAATTCTTGAATTTGTTAGTCATGGAAAACCAGCACTTAATCTTGTGATTCATGGCGACAAAGCAACCTAAGTGTGAAGAGCTGCACAGCCCATTATTCTAGTTGTAGTGGTGATAGAGTTTATAAGAATTCAGCATTTACAGGCTTATCCCATCTCACTTATCCCATATTCAGAAGTGCTTTGAATGATCTGAATGCTACCCTACGCAACTACTAATCATCTCATCAAAGTTTGATGCGACTTTGAAAATAATCTCTCCATATTCTGCAGATCAAGATGCACAACTGATAACTGTTAAGATAATGCGTAAATTGAACAAACTAAACTTAAACCAAAGCTCAGTGAAGGGTATGGTGCTTTTATCCACTGTATAAATAGAGGTGATACGTGGCCAATTGAAACGTCACATGTGGAGCAAACGATCAAAGCTTAAAAGTTTGTGTCTGTGTGCATGGATGTTAAGTGTGTGTTGTGAGAAGGTGACACTTTCACTTTTAAATGTTGACGAGAGCGACAGCAATGAAAGCAGTTAGCAATATTAGCGGGTCGAAATTTGTTTGCAGATATTACCAGGTCGACCAGATCAAACTACTTTAGGATATGAGCCCGAAGGTGGAATTTACCAAAACTGATTCTGAAGTTCTTTATGAAAACCAGTGAAATTAAGGGGCTGCTCACAAACAATCAGCTACTGCGGATATGGTAAGAAGTACAGTTTGTAATGGTAGTAAAGAGTAGTAATGAGAATACTGAGGTGGGAGCAAAGTGCTTGAGAAACTCACAAGCTTTAATCTAGCACTGTTAATTATCGATGTTCGCAGTTATGCGTTGATGATGATGCTACTGCTGCAGAGCCTGAACACAGAATGCCATTACAATCGCAATCACCAGCATCACACATCGTCACAAACTATCGCATCGGTAATATCAATAATTTACTGGAGTTCGATTACACAGATCCCTGTCTGTATTCCGATGTTCTTTCTCACCAACATATATTTTTACCGTTAAGAACAAAGGAAGAGATAGAAACACTCAAAGACTAACAAACATGATGTGTTACCTTACTGTTTTCAGTATTTTAACCTTGTTCTAAATCCATTTCCTAGAACTGTATAAAAATAATGCGAATCCTTTTCATTCTACAACAATCAATCGCAGTTATAATGTCGCCGAAATAAATTATCGTGGAATTGATCCTGTGACAACCTTTCGTAAATGGCTAATAAGCTATGTCACAAACTCGTCTGACAGTAAATATGTTTCCATGTTAGATTTCTCAGTACCACTTAAAGGAAAATGTGAAATGAACTAAAAGCATACACAGGAAAATAGATATCTTTCGGTGATTTTTTTAAATGATCAATTTGGTAATGCTTCAGCATAGTTGAGGTCTAATTAGCAAAGCTAAAAAAAAAGCGACAAATTGCATTTCTAAAATTATGAGGAAAATGACACAAGAGAGTTTTCACAAATGAGAAGAAATATTCCATCCCGTTCTTAATCCTTTATATTTTTTCAAGTAATGAATTTTTCTGAAAGACTGTATAGCTGTAACCACATGCATAAGTCGTAAAGATAAGCCTTGAAAGTTTCAACAATTAACATTGGAAATTTCACTGCTTTAAGTGATTTTTCAAATGCGTTAAACATCCTAGTTAATAATTACAGAATTTCAACGAATAAATTATTAATTATCATTTTCAAAGTCTGTGAGGATCGTTGTTCGCTTTTAGCGAGGTCGAATACATATATTTATAAATTATACTAAATTTCAGTTCCTAAATTAATATGTGTTCAGTCACTTCCAAATACAAATAAACATGAAAGTTTGTTCATTTTTTGTTCAGCAACCAGGAGAAGATGATTCAAAGTTGGTGAAAAAGGTGACTTTTCTTGAGTTAGAGAAGGTTAGAAGCTTGATCAATCAATCAATCTGAAAATCGTACGAAATGAAATCTTAATACAAATTTCTGTCTTAGAGTGTTGTGATCGTTTCAAAGGACTTCCAAGTGGATGAGATGTTTTGCATAGTGTGAGACTCGGCTGGCTCAGTCCATCAACTGTTCTGTCCAGGTATCCTGAAACGGTGAGGAGAGGTGAAATAAGAGTTGCTTAAGGATCTTGGAATGACTACAGAAAAATTCAGAAAGAAAAGGTTGTATTAGAGTAGCGAAAAAGAAAATAAAGGGCGTGATGAGAAGTGATGGATACTAGCTAACAAGGCTAATAGTGGCAAGCAAGGAAGTTGCTGCCACTCCGTCGTCCTCCGAAGTATCGGGAAACACACACGACACCACACGACACGATACGACACGATACAACAGGACACGACGTATACGGCTGGATGGATGGGTATGTGCGTAAGTATGAATATGTATGTGTATGTGCCCGATCCGTCCGATTCCCAATGTTATGGGCAACTGCGAGCAAAACCAAACGAACCAATGAACTTGCAGCAGCAATAGCAGTAGTAGCGGCACTCTGGCAGTAGTGGCAGCAGCTCGTCATCGTTGCCACAACACATTTGACACCGGTCGATACATGGCATTTGGGATCCGAAGCACTCCTAGATACAGTGCTAACAAAAGCTAATGCAAGCTGTACTTGGAATGCCAGGAATTTTTATCACTACTGGTAACACCGTTACCAGTAGTGATGGCGGGCAGAAGACACAAATAGTAATTAGCCGGTAGCAGATATTCCATTTGAGCCACGTCTCAACCAAAAACCCAGATATCAAAAGATTCCGGAATGCTCTTACAAGTCGTAATAGGTGATATAAAAAATACCCAAAATGCGTTAGTCACTTGTAGTAAGTAATCTGTCGAATCAATGACTGAGTAGTATCTATCTACAAAAGAAGATATTTATAACTTTTATTGCACTTTTGATCATTATGAACCGGATTCAATTTCATTTCTCTGATGGTTATCAAGCTTTTCTAACTTGTCGCTACGCTTTATCATAACCTTTGTCATAATTCCATTTCACCGCTTTTGAACCAATAAGCAAAATTTTGGACTTTAAGTAACCTTAAGTTAAATACTGCTAATACAATTAGATTTACTTCAAAAGTTTATCTCATATCGTCGCAGAATTCAATTAATTTTTGGTTAATTCGTCTTGAAAACATAATAACTTCTAGTTGTATCTCATCAAAAAGTAGTTACAATTAAACTGCGTTTGCTTCATTGAGGTCTTTTATGAATACTCTTTTCAGAATGGTTCATGTAAGTGGAATTTCTTCAAGCATAACCCTCTCAGTAAATTTCTCAATTTGCCATCGGAAGAAATTTCTCCGTGATCTCCACTTCCAGTACAAAACACGAATAAACAATGAATGTATTGTATCTGTGTAGTATGAGGGAGTAGGAACTGATTCCTATTTCAAAAAATATTACTTAAAACTAGAATTAAAGAATTTAACATGTGTTTAAGCTATAAGATACTGAAACCTAGAACTGCTGATGAGAGAGCAACATTATTCTACAAAACGATTGTCTTGAGAATATATAAAGCTGAAAATTCTGGCAATCATATTTTACCCTTTATAATCCAAATAATGATGTTCAAGCATTTTCGTTTTATTACCTATTTTTGAATGTTAACCAAACTAAACTGAAGTTTCTTGATTCAAGAAATTTTGAGATCCTAGATCAATGTACTCATATTGTTCCAAGCTAAAGTGAATAACTTCAGATTACCCATTTAATTCGAGTAAACTATGTTTCCAAAAAAGATGCTTGTCAAGTGGCTTCCTAACCTACTTTATTAGCCTGATTTAATCCCAATTTTATGAAATGGCTTTCATCTTCAAGGCGTGATATTGATTTTAATGTTTCCTTGCCAACATTTTCAGGCTTGCAATGCCGTTCTTTTTCATACAATCCATACTTCTCTCCTCGCTTTTCCCTGCTTCTGATGCTTCATTAGTTCCATCAGAGATACCGGATTGAACAAGAATTCTTGTTTCCAAGCAGCACATGTCACAGATTCCTATCTGTTTGACCTTGCTGCAATGTTAATATTTTACTTTATTAGGTTCCTTCCCTCACATTCTCCTACATCCTATATTTATCCAGAAGCAATATCCTCCGAGAATTTATGTGTTCAAAACAGTTAAAATTTTTACAGCAAAACGACTACAACATTTCCTTCATCATTATATTAATTCTTTCTTGGTCTAATTTAACTTGCCCTTCTTCGCTTGTTTTTTTTTTTTTTTTTCTTTCCTTTTTTTTCTTTGAATTTGTTATTATGAACTCTGATTGTCAACTGAAATAGACTGATAACGTTTTGAAGCTGTTCGTCCATCACTTTAATGTGAAACGTACATAAACATGTCCATTAGTGGCACTGAACTTTTATTACTTGAAGGAGTTTTTTTCTTTCCTGATAGTCCAAAACTTTCTGGAAATTCTAAGTATTTCGAGAAACAAGCAATATATTTATAATTTGCAAAACTACTGAATATTACATATGAAAGAAACACAGGTGTGAAGGATGTTCTTGAATTTTCACTTTAAGCAAATGCTAGCAAAAATACGTTCTGCAGTTGGGTTTCGTCTTACAATGGACAGCAACAAACATGAGAGTTCAGGAAATGATGCCCAAGTTGGTCTCGTATATCACGGAAAGCGACTTTATTAGTAACTTATTGCCTGGTAAGAAGTTAATTGTTCAATTTCTTTTTCTTATAAAATAGTAGTGATACTCGAATATAAATATTTTTTTTTATCTAGAACTGAATGCTAAGTATTGCTAATAAATATTTTGTTTCTAGAAATTAGACATACTAATAATTTTTAGCTGTGGTTAATTCACAAAAATTGCGCTATCCATACACTCGACCCAAGTTTTTATATTTTTCGAACGAAGAAATTAGCTTATCGGCAGATCAGTCAACTCGTCCAGTACTTTGTCCGAAGGATCCGTCTAAAATGCTGTTGTACGCTGGTTATGCTAAAGTCATCAATGCTGGTGAGCAGAGATCTTCAGTGTCAGTTAGTTTGCTTTTAGTTTTTTCTTTTTCTTTTTAATTTTAAATGCTGTGAAGTGAATCAGTGAATTAGATGAAGCTTCACTGAAAATTCAGAGTATTAATTGATTAATCCTGGTTAGGTAAAACAGTACAGAATGAAGATCAAGCATCAGCTAAACTGTTGAGTTTAAAGCAACGAGGATATGACGCTGAAGAAGCTTACGATTTGGCAAACCACAGAGTAAGATATTTTTATAGTTCATCTTCTACATTTAGAATCTTCTAAAATAATCTATTATTAAAAAATGGATTGAGAAGCCGTATGATATTATTTAATATATAATATTCTACTGAACCTTCAATAGTAAAGAAGAAAAAGTTTATTCTTGAAGTTTCCATATAGGTTACCATCCTTTTCAAGACTGCGTTTCGAAATTTTATGTTTTCTTAAAATATTTGAAGCACCTCAACAGGATGAAGTTATGTCCTAGAAGGAAAATAATCACATACAAAGGCAATGAAGAAAGAAACATTCTATACTGATGGAAAATGAAAGGATCCACATTTTCGGTTTCTCCTGGGATCCAAAAACGAAATCTGGATTAGAAATGGAGATTTCTGCAGGAAAATTGTCCACTGAGTGGACGGAAAAGACATGTTATACGTCAGAAATTCCATATGAATGCACTGTTGTTGAAATTGACAGACTGCTTTCACGGTGATGAATAAAGAAGAAATTTCCTCCTACATATATGATAGCGGTTGGAAGGTCTAGAAATGCATTTCAAATTCGGAACTTCCATAAAAAGTGTCATTTTTCACTGAGTTTTCAAACTCTATTTGAATAGCTGCAAAAAGTTACTTCGAATTACGCTTATCAAATAAAAGTTTTCCTAAGCACAGTTTTTAGCAGCAGCTAGAAAATGAAAAATCACCAAAAGCATCAAAGGAAATGTCCAGAAAGACCAATAAGGAATATTGGAGGGACAAAGCTACAGTCGACTGAAAATCTGATAACACGTCTCGAAAAACGCTTTTCTTATATAGGTTTGATAGCCAATACTTACTACATTTGTGATACTTTCCCTAATATTTAATACCCTTCTTTTCCCCTTCACACCTTGTATTTTTATAGACTACAGCTGGTAAATATAATGTACTGGAAATTAACACACCAGGGCTTTAGGCTACCACACTATGCTGAAATGAGACTATTGATATTCTTGAGCAAAACAAATTAGGATTCATACCGCAATACATGCAGATTCAGACGTTATTCAATTGAAATTTCATATTACTTCTAAAGCTCCTTTCTTATTTTCCGAGTAAAGTGGAGAGAAATCCTTTTAGGACGTAGACCGTTCGGTAATGGACCGTGCCGAGGCAACTCTCTCTGCCATATTTGATGGACATGCAGGAAGCGGTGCTGCAGTCATGGCTGCAAATTGCCTCCACGTTTGTCACTTTAATACCTCAATAATTCTTCTTTCCCATGCTTCGTCACTAGGGTAATTTTGCTTTGCTCGTTGTAACGATCACTTTCCAATTTCCAACAGTCATCCTTTTGCAGGATCGACTATGCTAGATCCTAGAAACAGTAGTCTATTTGAACAAGAAGGAAACATTTTTTGGATGTGCAGTTCAGCCATCATTCTCTCACAATGCACAGAACGCTCTCTACCCAGATTGTAAAACCACATCTGATAGCCTCATTGTTGGTGCCATCGAAACTGCATTCGTCAATATATGGTGCATGAATTTGGAATTGATTGGAAACGTTTTTACTTGAAATTAGTCGTTTAATATTCATAACAAACACTTCAGTTTCTGTTCTTTTTTTTTTTTTTTTTTTCGCCCAAGACTTGCTAGACATTTATTCAAAATATACTTCCTGTTTTTACAGGATGATCAAATAGCAGAAGAAAAACAGCTGTGGAGGATACGCGGTGGCTGCACATATCGCAGCACTCTTTTTTCTTGGCAAAGTATGTGTCGCAAATGCAGGTGACTGTCGAGCGTTACTGGTGACATCAAGCGAGACTCAGAAGTTGACTCAATTCAATCCTGAAACAGAGCGTAAACGATTACAGTTCCTAGTAAGTTTTTGTTGACGCAGATTTTGTAACTGCCAAATGAAATCTACAGTTTCCACGTAAAATTTTATTATCGCATCTAGCAAACAATTATGGTAGGGCAGATACTCACAAATTTATGCATGACTCCAAAAGAACTAAACCTATTTATGACTCTCGAGAGTTCACTTCGTTCATATTTTGAACCTTTACACTTCACTTTTTCTCTCACTTAACTGCAGCTCTTTACATTTACATTATCTTGTGTTCTTTAATTTCTACATTGCTCTTTTCGAAGCCTACAAGATAACTCGTGACAAATAAAACAATAAAAATGTTATGGAGGGATGTTGAGACTACTATTTGCAGATCGTGTGTAGTAGATTGAATACACGTCACGATCTCCTACTAATAACTTTAGCTGGACGAAATGAACAAGAAGAGAAGAAATATATTTAATCCATATTTGCAGGCTTACAAAAACCCTGATTTAATATCAAATAGTTTCACTCGTTATGAATACAGTCGTTTTCTAACACGACACGATTTAAGAAGAAAAGTGTTTTATCGCGACTGGTTCATGGATGAGTGGTTTGTTTTTTCAAGCTTTTGTTAACTTGACTCACTGAAAATTCGAATCAGTTTTGCCCGATTGGATCCGAAAGTCGATCAGTCCAGTTTCAGTTCCAGATTCTAGCTTTGTAGATACCATGTTGACTATTTTCTTATAGGGCTGCAAAAACCGTTCGGGAATCGGATTTGAAAATGCCCTTGTCCAATGAACATGGTGAAAAGGCCAGTTAATCTTTACACTCTAAATTTTGTTATTTAGATTTCCTATATTGCTGAGAAAAATATAAGATGAAGAATAATGAAACTTCGTCCAGTCATTAGGTGACTTTCCAATCTGGCAATTAATGAATTTTTCACTATTATCAGTTTGAAATTGTAAATTGGTAGACAGCATTGTTGATTTAAAGGAAAAGCTACAAAGTACAAGTTGAAATCGAATCTTTTGTGTGCTTGCTAATCAAGTTAAGTAAGGTTTTCTAAGAACACCGTCTGAAATGGCACAGAAAGCGTCGTTAAACCAAATTTACAGTGCTACAGATATATTTCTTTTTCCTTCAGCTACGTTTGCTGAATACAGTTGGTGTTAGCCGTGGTTTTGGCGACTATCACTTGTTCACAGCCGACAATAAAATTCCAGTTAAACCTTTCCTGTCACCTGTACCAAAGGTTCCTCTGATCTTTAAATTTAAATTAGACCAAGACTAACCAGTTCGTGAAACACAAAGAAGTTCGTGAACTTCCTAAATTACAGTATTTCACTCAATCCATTCCAAAACCTTATGCTTAGAAGTGAAGTTCAAATTCAGTGCCTAATAACAATAGTGCTATTCATTTTTTTTTTTTTTTTTTTTAAATATATCTTGAGAAACATTTTAAATTATTTTCAGCTTAAATGCACATCGTATTATTTGTTCTTCGGTAGTATTTAGTAGAATAAATTGCAGGTAAAGGTTCTCGACCTTCATAAGCTTCATTCACTATACGATAAGGACCTTCTTGTGTTAGCATCGGACGGTCTCTGGGACGCTTTAAATAACGATGATGTCGCAGTGATTGTAAAAACAGCACTTAGTAACTCCGATTCAGCCGATTATTTGAAGTTTTATTTCTCTGATAGATTTAAATTGATTCACTGTTCAAATTTTTTTTAAATATGAAAATACATCTACATCCTTCCAGAAATAAAGGAAAGCGAACTTCCCGGAAGAGTGAAGCAGTAAGGAATCGCTTCTGTCTCTAAGCTTATTCTATTGAGGGATAGCTATAGCTTTAGAGCATGTCAGAATTAGGTAACAGTTTTGGAGTATGCTTACGTTAATCATGGAAAGAAACAAGAATCCTCCATAACAGTGCAAATAGTGTGTCAAATGTTTCAGTCTTGCGATGTGATTCAAGGTATTTACGTAATTTCTAGTTTACTGTAAAACAGTAGCCCTTAGAATGAATCCCCTTAGAAGTGTACTTAACAAAAGAATAAATTACCAGTTTCTGCTGTCATATTCAAACTTCTGTCGTGAAAATCAATCAAGAGCCAGTATGATGTACAGTAAACTTCAGCAGATCTAGTATTATAATTAGCTTGAGATGACCTAGTAAATCCGTAAGGAAATCAGCATCAGCAAGCAGTAATTCATCCCAGCGAGTTCTTAGAATCAGCACCTTTTTCCCCAAGCTACCTTATCATACATGTCGTGATAGAGTAGCCTTTTAAATAACATATGTAGCAAATATTAACAAAAAGCTTAATCGCTCAGATCACAAGAAGCAAATTTTGTAAGCAATATAATGTAATATCTTTCCCAATTACGAAGAAATAGGTAAAAGCCAATAACTACTGTGGTCTAATAATAATAGCCTCACAAATTTCAGTATTCATTAAGATTTGCCGATGTCAAGAAGAAAATTCATTCAGATACACAATGGTAGCACAGAAACTAGCTATCGCAGCACGAGGTAATCCAGTGGAACCATATCGATGGCAAATGTCTAATGGAAGTTGCGCTTCCACCGATGATATTACTATTTTCATTATTCCACTGAAGTATGCTTTAGCGTCAGCGAGAGATCTGTAGATAACAGTGGTCTGGAGCTAGTCCACTGACATTAGTTTCTTCAACTAATTAATTATATGAAATGAAAATTAATAGCAGTTGAGCTGGTAGAGTCAAGCTGAAGGGATGCTATAAATAACGGTCCTGAATATGTTGTATGTACTGTGACATCGGGAATTGATATCTTCACTATAAAATGTGGCTTTCAAAAGTTGGCTTCTACATTAAACTACCTGAGTATTTGTTTCTGTTGCTCAGCGATATTTTCCAAATATCGAAGTCACCAGATTAAATTGTGAGAAATAAAACTACCAGAACAACTTTGTAAGACGCAATATCATAAGATCAGATTTGGAAAGGCCGTTGAATGAAATTTGTGGGAGAAATTTTCAACATCAGATTTCTAGGTTATAGGTGAGAGATAATACTATACGGAAACAGCTTAAGCTAATACTGTTAAGGAATTTCTCTGGTGTCAGAAAAATCATACTTCTAGTAAGATAGCAAAATGTTCAATCATAAACTTCACTTTGATAAACCAACAATTCTCACAACCGTGAGATTTTGTTAGGTACTCAGTGCGAATCTGATAGGTTGTCAGTTCCACAATCCATTTAATTTTCATTGGTCACTCATACTACTTCTACTTATTCACATTTTTTCGCAGTTTTAATGTGGTATAAAATTAAGGAATTCAGAGGAAGAGCGGGAAACCGACATAAGAAATTGGAATTTCGAAAAATATCCTGTCGTGGGGAAGAATGCATAGCAACTAGTAAATAAATATATTGTCTTAAATATACTATTGAATCAATTTCGGAAATGAAACTTTCACGTACATATAGTTACTGTGCAAGGAATGAAAACTGTGTGGTAATTTCTGGGAATACCACATTTAGCAATTTCCTTTTAATTTAAACTCAATTCATGGTGTAGGTTAAGCAGAAAATGAAAAGATGATACGAAAAAATAATCTCAGGCTTCACTGGCTCTATCAACACATAAATATTTAGAATGAAATTTGGATTATTACAACATATTTCGGGATCGCGCAAACTTACGGGAATATTCATATTCATTCTGACAAAATATTTCGACCGCAACTGACTAACATTATTTTTCAATTAGGTAGCAAAAAAGGGATTACTTTTTCCAACACCAGTATTCTATGAAAGCAGAATAACGGAAAATTTCATAACAAGAAAGTACTGCGACCCATATTAAGACAATAAAAAAAGACACGTGATTTGAACATTCGACAAAGACATCTTGCGTACAAGATGATGCAACTCCAACAGTTGCATCGATCCATAAATTGACACATGATTAGCGAAGTAGTAGCTAACCTGGTTTGAACATTAAAG
This sequence comes from Setaria digitata, assembly GCA_003640385.1. Taxonomy (NCBI): domain Eukaryota; kingdom Metazoa; phylum Nematoda; class Chromadorea; order Rhabditida; family Setariidae; genus Setaria; species Setaria digitata. The sequence continues at coordinate 161,159 of RCAB01000071.1, read as the reverse complement.
GGTTTAAATTTAAAGTTATCAGCAAATTTACAAAGTTCACAAATTATGCGATTCTTTGAATAACTCAGTTATGAATACGAATGAAAGCAAGCTAACTAGAATACTCAAGTGTGAATGACTTATCTCTCAGGAATATGTTGACGGTTGTTAAGTCATTTTTCAGAACGAATTTTTAAAATAGAATGAACATTAATGACGGTACTACAGTAGAAATCTCGGGAATCTTTCTAAAATTTTCAGGGAAAAATATTAGAATGTGACTTGAAGATTAAGTTTGCTGCTTTAAGAACAGTTAATTAAGGAACAAAAGATAAGAAAAAACGTGGAATATATTGAACGGGAGATCAAAAGGCAGAAGTTCTAAGAAGTTATAGCTTACGTAGTAACTCGATGAGAAAAGGCAAGATGATGGTATGAAGAAATGTGAAGAAGGCCATAATTACAATTAGCTGTTGTTGTGTTATGGCTAAACCGGTTCTATTCTCATTTCTCGCTTCCCAACGCTGAAGAAATTGTAGAGTACGATCCAAGGTGTCCTTTAAAAGATATACATGAAAGTCTTTTTTTTGAAAAAAAAAGACACCTAATTGGTGTGTAAATAAGAAGTTCCCCCCCCTCCCATTCGAAAGAGTTTGAATCATAAATATGAATTCAAACCTTTGGAAATATTAAAAGCGAACAAATAAAGACACAACCAAGAGAACATAACATTCAGATATAAGGAAAGAACTTAACCTGCATTTGCTGTAAGCGATCTGAATCTCGTGAATTAAAATGCCCTTTCTGACGATATCGCTTATCTTAAATTTTAGATATCGAAACCATTCTGTAGTAAAAATAACAAATAAATAGAAAAGAGAATAGGATGAGGCTGACTAGAGAAATCCAAAATGAGTTTTCATTAAAAAAAAAAAAAAAAAAAAAAAAAAGAAAGGAAATGCAAGTATGAAAAAGTATCGCCGATCAAATTTGCTGCTAAATTTAATCTTTCAATTTCAGAACAAAACCTTTATTAAAGAGAAATGTTTCCAAAGATTAAGAACCCACCTACGCCTAGAAAAACAACATACTTGCATGTGAGTCGGAATCATCAGATTGCTCTTGCTGCACTGAAGCTGAGCTCGGCAGTGAAGCAGATCCCTCTTTGGTTCCATGTTTAGTCTTTGTTCGTATTACATAATCATATTCAATTTGCCGAATATCATCGCTTTCATCCCATGCTTGGTAACTATAATGGTATGGTTGTCAAACGTATCAACTATGATTACTGTCTCTCGATGGATAAATTCATCGACTGTAGAACACTTCAACATCAATAAAAAAAGAAACATTCAGTTGGCAGATGAAAAAAAAAAAAAGAAAATCGGGCTGACGTTGAAAGCGTCTTTAAAGATTATCAAAAGAGTGTAGCAAGATAGTATTGTAAAAGAGAAAAACAATCTTAATATGTATAAAAAACTCAAAAAAAAAAAAATAAAATAAGAAAATTACTAACTCGGCATGTATATATTCATAACTTTTCGACAGCAGGTCTTGCTTGAACCATTTAGGCTTGTGGTGAACTCCAGATTTAGCCCGACTGCGTTGTTCATCTTCTAGTTTACTTTTTTCCTCCGTTGCAGCTTTCTGATTATCTTTAACTATCGCTTCACTTACTTTCAACCACAACCTTAATTGGGAACTTGCAATTTCACCCTCATCAGTCTCACCAGTTACCAGTTAAAAACTAAAAAAATAAATACTTTTTTGATTCCCATTCACCCTGCTCTTCCAATAAAATTTCGTAACGCTTAAGTCGTTTAGCAATTACATCTGGTGTCGGTGACCATAAAAGTGTCCTTATATCCTGCAAGAAAAAGTACTAAAAATCACGGTCTTCACAGAAATATTTCAAAATATTATGTTAGTAGCTCATTCAATCAATCTTAAATGTTCCTGAAAGTGGTATATTAAGGCAGAATATCTGTAAATATTTCAGTTTAGTGCAAATGATTACCGATACAGAATATCTGTATCGGTAATCATTTGCACTAAACTGAAAAACACATTTTTATGCAAATACATACGAGATCCGGGATAACTGGAAATAACACACTAACTTATTAACTAGTGAAAATGCTTCGCAAGACAATGATTACCTTCTCAGTTATATAAATTTCGCCATCCCAAGCACCTTCAATATGCGCCACTGATTCTTTTTTACATTTGATATCTCCAGTAATGAGATTCACTGTTCCTCCAATAAATGGTTTTAATTTGAAGTTAAGCTCGCACACATAATCCGTACGATTACATTCTATTCTTACCTAAAAAGAGTTCTCGCTTAATTGGGTCATTTCCCTGCATAAGCTTAATACAAATACCTGCAATCTAGAAATGTCAATTTTTTTTTAAATAATTTTTTAATCCTACCATGAAAAGATTTCGCTCCAAAATCTCAACTTATAACACTTCAAGAGCATATAATACACAAAATACGGCAACGCCATTTTTATTCTGGAGCCAAATTAATACATCAAAATGATGCATTAAAAAAGTGACGAAATTCACCTGGCCGCCGTATTCCATTGAAAGTGTCCCAATCATGATACCTTTACAATTAGCGTAAGGTAAGGTAGCAATATATGTTTCACCTCGCTGCAAGAGTGTTATTCGCACATCACCGATCATCATGGCCGATAAACTGTTTCCATAATATTTACTTTTTGCCAATATTGTACCCGCTATATTGAAGCCTGCTTTCCGATTTGTTAGGAAAAGAGCCGAAACTGGTGGATGATGGGAAACCTAAACCGGAGAAAAACATTTCAGTCGAAAATCGATTTTCTTTAATAATGTAACTTCGCTTTAATTAAATTGACATTTATTTTGAATTTAATTCTAAAGAAATCAACAATAAATCGATACAGGGCATAAGCTTAATACAAAAACCTGCAAATCTAGAAATCTCAAATTCGTAAGTTTGCGAAATAAAATGACAAAACGAGATTAAAATGAACAATTATGATTACACCTTGTAAGAAAGAAACTCCACAATCCTAGAAAAGAGAAAAAAAAAACGACCTGCTCAGCAATATAATATGATGTTGAATTATCAGGATGCTCCCATTTACACCGAAATGTTTCCCCTAATATTGGGTTATACGGCTTCTTCAAACCTTTCGGTTTCTTGTAAAATCCACTTAAATAAAATTTTACAATCGTCTTCATTCTCTGTAAGGGATCATCCTCAGCAGCAGCTCTAGAACGATATTTGCAATAAAAAAAAAAAAAAAAAAAAGATAAATACTTCAGCATTTCAAATTTTTTACAGAAATTTAAAAGGGCGAAATAAAGAACTACTGACCACCTTATTTCGCTTTTAATGAATTAAATATCACTTCTTGCTATTCCCTATGAAAAAAATCTTAAAAAACTTGCTCGGTAATAATGTATGAGTGGTAATAGAAATCAGCGAGTTTTTCGAGGAACGAACGCGGTTCCAAAATAAATGTGGGCAGAGTAACTTTTGAAAGATCCATTCCAGGTCGTATTTGCTTCAGTAAACTCCATACAAGACTCTTGTTTTCTTCGGCGAGATCTTCTGTTTGTACTGTCGGACCAAACTAAATACATTTTAGCAGTTGAATACCACTAAGCTGCAGAATCCTTCCTCCAAAACTTCTCATTTACTGCCTTTCGTAGAAACATTCGACAATCAGTTAACCCTTTATGAAAAAATAAATATATTGGAAGGAAGCACTAGAAAACCAAACCTGTTCTGGTTCTGATTCAATGTATGTACTTTCTTCTCCATAATCATTGGTTTCAGAGTCACTGTCTGATCCAGCCCGATCATTTTCATCATTTAAACCTCCACACAAAAAAGCTTCAGTAAACCGTAGAAAATATAAAAATTCGAGAAAAAAAATGAAAATTCACAAGCATTAAATGATCAGCAGGATACCATATTGGTGTTCGGTAAAGCTCGCTATCATTAAATCGAAATAATATGTGCGACGAGATCTGCTCATTAAAACAAAAGCTAATATTAGGGCTAAAGAAACTTTTCACCGTCAAAATGCTTCTCCGCTTCGACCTCGCTCAACTCTCTAGGACTCTCGACGGTATCACAGCAGGAGACATTGCCAAATGCATTCTGTTCATCCGTGATTGTTTCTTCTTTCTGATTAGAATCAGAAAGCTAAATTTTGAAGAAATGTCGGCAAGCATATTCTTGAAATTTGTATACTGAATAGTTAAGTTATCGAATATGCAGTAAATTCCAATATTTTTTTTATGCCAATATGAAATTTTTCACAATTAAAGCCTTACTTTACACATGGTCCTCATCAAAAGACCACTGCAACGAAGAGTTAAATACAAAGCATCCATCCAGCAGCCTCCCGCCTTCAACAGAAATGTAAACGTTACTAAAATCTATGACTGACATTCTTCCACAATTTAAAACCACATCAATCGGTGTTAGGGCTAATTTACGAAATTTTGATCAAGAAAAAAAATATGTTCTTGAAGCAGAGACAATTTCTGCAATAGATTCATGAAATAAAAGATAAATGAATGCAAAATGATTTAATACCTGTTCAGATGGTGCTCGACAAATCAAATAAGTGGTTGGTAAAGGCTGGATTGTAACGATACCATGACTTTCTCCTAACGGCCCACGTGTTGCCCATATACTCTGATCCATTGGATGAAACAGTTTAAAACAAAATCCGTCCTTTTTCGACGGTCTTTCTATTAGCTCACAGTTATTCAACAGCACTGTACCAATCCAGTAACCTGGCTAAAAAATTAGAGACGATAAAAATTTGAAATAGAAGGTGAACAAAAAATTAGAAGGAACTTTATCCTAACGATGTACTTAATCTACCTTGCAACTATGACAGAAGTGTTTTGGAGATTAGGATAAAACTCTATGTCCTTCAAATATTTTCCATTTTAAGACAGCAGTACAAAACTGACTTGTCATAAAAGTTACAGTTAGTGGTACTAATCAGCAAAACAATTGAATCACAAACAAGACACCTTTTTCACTTTGTTGCTTTTATAAACAAGCAGCAAACCCGGTTTCAGTATGCAAAAATATCGATTCCATTTCCTTAGAGTTCCACGAACTTTTAGCCAGTCCGCCATAACAACAATTGTCGGATCATGCAAAGCTGTAAGAAGTTCCCGTGTAACCCGCTTTTTTTCATCACGGTATTCTCGTTTTTGCCTCTAAAAAATTCATACATCACCAATTTTCTATAACATATTTAAAGCTGAAATTTCTTCCATTGTGAAAAATTCACAAAAAATATGATGGAATCTTTATCTTTCAAAAATTAAGTAATTCTGTGCAATTCTACACTACTTTTCAGAACTGCCTAATCCATACAGCATTCACTGACATCCTGTTAAAACCATGACAGCAGCTTACAACATGAAAACGAATTTCAGGTCAACTGTCACCATCTACGAGAAAATGATGAAAGCAAAAATTTAAGACAACCGCACATTTTTGTTGCTTGTAAATGTTTCGAAAAAGTGAAAAAAAAGCACAGAAATTACTTATACGTAGAAATACAACGAAATGGGTAACATCGATTCTGATAATCTAAACCATTAAAAGAACAGTGGTGTGTAAAAACACAGGAAAAGTTGTAGGCCAGGCTTTTAAGTTTTGAAGTTCAGAAAATGAAACCTTCAAGTTCGTTTTCCGATCCTCGGCATTCTCGTTGTCATTAGTTGCGTGGCAAGATCTCTGATCCAGATGTAAGGGTAGTTCGATCGAGTTCAAATTCGTCATCACCATACTCGTTCCGGTACGTTTTCAACTACTGTTATTCCTCATTTATGGTACACTTAGCAAAGTACCGTTCTGTCCTTAAGTCGACGAGAGTAATAAAAAAAATGAAACTATAGCACCGTAGAAAAGGAAAACTTCCTACCGAGCAAACGCTACTACACGGCTCACGTACCGTCCTACACTTACACTAACAGNNACACACACACACACACACACACACACACACACACACACACATACAGAGAGAATTTATCTTAAGTGTAAGTGCTAGAAAAAATACGAGCTGGGGAAAGTCTGTCACAATTATATTACGTGAATGGATGTGTCTGATGACCCTGAAGTTGACACTGATAGGATTCATTGCTCAGTTGGACATTTCAGTGGTGATTGACTTCGGTAGAAAATCTAGCTAGTAGGATCTGACCTTAGCAACCGCGACGAGAGCAGGAAACTGTTACGCAATAATAGAATATGGCTTCTTGACAAAGTGTTTCAAGTATACATAATCCGTTGAAAATCTGTAAAATTTGTGATAACTAAACCATGGTGACTGCTTAAGTAGAAACTCGTAGAATATATCTTCTTTCTAATTGTTCATCTTGGTTCAAACTTGTTCCTTGGATGGATTAAAGTTCTGGAAAAATATTTATCACCGTCTCCCGACTTGTAACTTCATTCGCTCAACAAAAACAGAAAGATAAACGGAGTTCAGATTTTCTTGTTCTTTACAAATCAAGAAATATCAGAGAAGTAATTGAATTTCAAAGCGGCGAAGCATAGCTATTAACTTTCATCTAGTCCAAATTTTCTTATTAACCCCTCTGCACTATCAGTATCGTAACCTACTCCTTATTGAAAGAAAAATGTGTGCTTCCCAACAAACTTAATTCACCAATGTGGATGTTTTCTCAGATGGTGAGAAATTTCCAAGCTTTATCCCTCGGAAGTCCCAGGAAAGAAGCAAAAGATATCTTCTGTTGTAGAAGTACTAGAAAATTGAACATAACACTGAAGAAATTTTAGGAGTTTTGAAAAAATAGATATGAGTTAACTCTATCCTTTTCACACATTTTTTAAAAAAAGAATGAACGTTGTAAAAAACTAGAAAGGAAGTGCAGTACCAAAAGTAATATTAGCGATTTTATAGCTAGGTTTACTCAGGTTTTTTCATTTCCGTGGCTACTCTTAGTCTACAATCTCTTTTTTAGCAAAGGTTATTTCCAGCCTTGATTTTAAAAAGCAGCAGAATGAATCAAGATGCATGAATATGTCGAAAAAACTGCAGTATTAAGCGGTTCGCGGCAATTAATTAAATTACCCTCTCTTGTCGATAGATTTGTTCTTCCTTACACTTTATTTTTGTTAACAGATGGGTTTCTTCACTCATACGAAGTTGTGTAATGCTATTCTGTTCCATTTTAGAATAATCATGGTTCTAAAAATGGTTCCTTCATGAATTTTATATTCCTATTTTTTTATCTTCTTTAGTTAAGCATGTAGGATATCTGTAAGATGAATAACTCCGGCATTATTTGGCAACTTCGTGAATGCATTTTCAAACCTATAACAGTATTCACGGATGAACATTTTGAGATTGGGTCATTTTGTGTTACGACACTTTGTCTTTCCCAAATTGCAGGACAGAAGGGTGGCTGCCAATTACTAATTAATATTATTAAGATTAAGTGAACGAAGACGCTACTTTTTAAAATTAGTAAATGTATCGAGTATCCTGAAACAGCACTTTTTTTTTATAAAAATAAGTGGTTTCTTTCTGGATAATAAATCACTGATATCTCTCGCTACTTCCTAAGTACTGTAATTATTGCGTGGTTTTTCTTGATGTCAACCATTAATACATTGCTGCCCATTTAATTTACCTTGTCCTTATTCTTATGTCCTATCATTTCTAGCGGTAAGATCTATCATTATGTATTATCACGAGAGAAATAAGGCGCAAACAAACGGATATAAAGGATTGTTGTCGGATCAGCATTTTTTAGGTTAGACTTTAGAGCTAAAATAGTATGTTGAAAAGCTGTAAAATTAATTTCGATGAACCTGTAGCAATTATGACTAAATGACATAGTGAACTGGCTTAAAAGTTTTAACAATCGCTCAAAAAGTTTATTGAGGAAGAAAAGCGTTTGTACGGCTGGATCCTTTTATGAAATATTCATGAAAAATTCTCCTTTTTTTGTCAGGAATTGCTAAATATGTAAATATTTTAGCCACTTTTGGATTTTGATGCCGGTCAAGAAGCATGGAAAATATTGTTCAAAACATTATGATCAAAGGATTTTGAAGCATGCTTTGTTCAAGGATTTCTCATTTTAATGTCTGCTTCGGTAAATTGAATTTGTTCTAATGTTTTTGTGGGCATGTAATGGATCAACAGTGCAATCAGCAGAACTTTACATAAATTTTCAATAAAGTACAGCACCGAAACATTCTTCCAGTTGAATGATCATAGCTCGACTTCGTCAGATTACAAATCCAGTACAGATTCGAAGTTACTATTTCAATCTAACACAAATATTGCACTGTAGTCGTCAAATTTTTGGAAAAATATCTTTGATTTCATTCGAATTCTCAAAATGACCAGGCTGAACTGAAAATTTAGTATGATTAATTCATATTCAGTTATCAACATCACAACATACTGAAGAACTTAGTCATTTTCTTAAAAAAAAAAAAAAAAAAAAAGGTTTACAGGGCGAATGCAAAGCAGTGTCTCGTTTATTTTCATCCTCCAAAAAACCCATACCAGATAATCGCTTTCCGAACCTAGAATAACGAATCAGATAATGAAAGAAGCCAGACAAGTGTACTGTACATGTATATCAAATTATCTCCTGAATTGATGTGTTATTCTTACTAAGTGTAATAACCTCGTTATCCGAAACTTATATGGAAAATTCAAGGGTAATGAGCATGAAAAGGTTGAGACATATGGTTTCGAATTCTTGTAGGTAATTTCTACTACCAGTAGGATTATGTATCGAATCTAGCCTTTACGTATATTTGCACCTCCACGTTTCATATCTTATGACCTTCATATCCTTCGATAAATGCTTGTATTTTTGATAAAGCGAAGATCTCCTTTTCAAAAAAAAAAAAATTAACTGAGTAATTTTCAATTTCACAAACTACGTCTGCAGCCAATAGTATCACCTTTACCTCTTAAAACTACAATTTCATAATTAAATCTTTCAGTACAGCTTTCGTCAATCAGCTGCAGTTTATTTTTTATTCGAAACCAACCTGACAAGAGCGTTTCTCATACGTGATCGACCGAATCGAACCAATGCATTACGCATTGCACGTTTTCCTGCTCTGAAATTGTTTTTTCATTGATGAAAATTAATTATTAGCTAAAGTTATGGAATAATTACCATTAATTTACAAATTAGCTTATGAATGATAACATCTACGTCCTTAATGTCCTTCCTCTGGAATATATTTTACTAATCCCAAAATTATAATCTCGGCCACTTTTTATTAGAATTTATCGTTCTACCCTTCATTTATTCTCAAAAAATTTAGAACTGTGATGTGAATATCCATAAAAGGATCACAGTTAAGACTCTTGATGTTGTCCTAAAGAAGAACAATTTTTTGCTCCTGAAGTTTTTGCAAAGAGGTGTTTTTGTAACCCAATTTGATGTTCCTTTTTAGTTATTACAGCTGAATTTCAAGAAGCCTAGAACAGATTTAATTCATATATTGAAGCACATGTCATGATTTAAGAAATGGAAAATTGCATACAATATTTCGTCATCCTGAGCAATTGTTATTGTAACAAACTGTATAATAAAGCAGTAAAAGAGCAGGAAATATGTGTGGATTGAACTCATTGCAGGATTTGAGTGGTTTTTTCGATGGAACTTGGTGTAACCTTTTCTCATTCACAAAGCAATAAAATCTTCCCAAATACTGTGCTGCACTCCCAATCGAATCACTTATCGAAATTAAAAGCGATATGAATACGTTTGCTAAAAAAATATTCAAACTTGGTAGCTGAATTTTTCTGTGGTTTTGCGAGCAATGACCTTAATAATCTCTGACAACAGAAATATAACAATGCAAATATTTGTTAAACACTTGCTACATAGAAGTGCCACATCGAGGCCAAAAAAGTTCCACTGAATAACAAGGCACATGCTTGAATGTGGCAATTACCTGACGGTCCTGGACCCAGTTAACGAGTAATAGGTGCCTTCTTCACTCATTTACTCGATGCTTCTTTGCTTATGTTAAACGGTGATTGCGTTAATAACATGGTAATGAAAAGACGACGACACTGGAAAATTTGCTTTTGAGCATGCCAACACTAATAAGCCTCTTATTTATATCAGTTCACTTGTTTGGGAATTCTGCAATTTCTATAATTAAACTACTCAAATTTATTCCAAATTTCATAAATTTCTGCCATGGATCAAGCCTTCCTTGTTTAATTAAACATCAGCTGAATAGTCCGAGTGTCTGTCCGGCCAAACTTTTATAGGCATACGACTCTCTTATGTTTTTTTTTTTTTTTTTTAGGACCCCTGGAGCGATCTAGATACTTATCATTCTATATATAGTTATGACTTCTAACTTTGGAACTAAGAGTCTCATTATTGAAATTTCGAATTTTACACTCACAGTGTCTTAATTGTACCTGCTCAACTGAAATGTCTTGAAAATGAAAGTTTTGGATTAATTGAGAAGCAAATTTGCACCGTTTTCTCATACTAATGCGATGGATTTGATCCGTACAGCATCTTCCCAGGTCCCTATTCCTTAAAAATGCTTTTTTTCCTTTATATGTACTAGGTGGTGTCGACTAGGAAGTAAGCCTGTATTCAACATACATATAAGACAAAAGTATTTGAAAATATTCTTTACAGGAACTTTGCAGAGCTGGAAAATAGCATATAACCGCGAAAAGTCAGGCTGATTACGATAACTGCATTAATTTGGTTATTCTCACAGGCCTTTTCAAAAGAACGAGTCGTAAGCGTAAATTTGATTTTTACGGTATTTTGAACAATAGTAATTCCAAACAGTAGCTGGGAAAGTTAGTTATTGTTCAATATTTTTTATGTTCAGGTCAAGAAAATGGGTTTAAAAAAGAGTTTTTCTACACAAATAGCGCAGTCTGGAGATTCAATTTCTGTTGGACTGATCAGGATCAAAATTTAAGTAATATTGTTTTCTATAATTCTCTGGGAATTTAAAAAAAGAATCGTTCTAAGATGAACTGAATCAATAAGAAGCGGATATCATTTACAGTTCAAGGCAACAATGTAATGTAAACTAAATTACTCTAACATGTTGGAAAATTCTAAGACAAATTAATAATGTGCAGTAATTCATCAATGTTTAGAAAGCCACTAGTAACTACTGAAAAAGTATCGTTTATAAAATTCTATAAATGTTGCTCTTTAACAAGAAGTGAATGCAAAGAATTTTGTGCCATTCCTTTGATGAACATTCCATCACCTCGTTATCGTAATCATTATTAATAATAAGTGGTAATAATGGTAAAGATCACAAGAATCGTTAGGGTTTATTATTATTCATTTGTTCTAATCAACCATACATCACTATAACAATACAAATTTCTTTACGGTGAGTATTTTTTTTAAAACAACAGTATACAGCAAGTCGCAGCAATTCGACATAAACTGAGAAAAATAAAATTTTCATTTATATTACTATTAGTTAATATCAAAACACTGTGTTATTTCTACGTTTCTGGCCTCAGAAATGTTCATCTTCTGAAAAAAAGTTTTTAATTGTTTTAGTTATCTTACTTTATGCTTACAAAATTTAGTCATTCTGCTAGGCATGAAGCTTTAGGACGCTTTTTAGTATTATTTAGAACTCGAAACATATTTGTTTTTCAGAAGTTCGAATATAAATTTATTTTTTTTTTTCCACAAAACTTGATTCACCGCATAGAAGATTTTTCTAGGAACTTTTTCAAATTCTAGCTTGAATAATGATAATTTAGCATTTCATCACTTCTTGTCCACCTCATGTAAATAATATAGTTTTAAGATGCATCAGTCTGAGTTTTTAGAGGAAAAGTGAACAAAAGGAAAATCATCATGCAGCTGTTTCCTGTTTCAAGGAGAGATTAACGTCCCTCATACACAAGCATAAAGCAATCATAATCATGAAGTAGAAAAGGTGAGAAAGAGGAGAGTAGGAATAGTTTCGAAATATTACACTTGTTGAAAATATCTCCGGGCAGTTCTTTTTCTTCCAGGTCTAACAATATCCAAATTCCCAATACTTTTTAAACTCATTACACTAGATGTGAAATCACTTTTGCTCCAAATGTATTTTTACAGGCTAAAGGAGGTTGTGGTCTGAACGAAAACCTTTATCTGTACAGAGAGGTGTATCTTTTATACCATAGTCTTCATTTGATTTCATGCTCAAGGAAGTTAAGGTTTTAAGAAAGCAGTTTCCTTTCAGTTGCTTTAACACAGCTATCATTAATCTGTATAGGTAGAAAAGGATTGCATCAATGAACAATTTGGAAAGCTAGTAAAAAGCATAGAGGAAATGTGGGCAACACTCCTATCCGTATGTTTTGCATATTTTTGACGTCATTATGATTTCTTTTGTGTTACAGGAGTTGATAGAAATCCAGTACTGAATAGAAGCTTCCAATATGACAACTGCCGGCTCGGAGAGAAAGGTCCTAGAAGAAACTAAACTGTGATTATTTACAAGATGAGAGTGGGAACAAACATCCAGATTAGATACCTCTGCATACATGCAGGTTTAAGAATTACAAAGGAAATAGTTGAGAGTGATGATCTTGAATGAACCATCTAAAAATTTTTCTCCTCTTGAGCTAAAATTTCTGATCTTGAATATATAGATTACTAGCACTCTACGTAGTGATCAGAAGGTGAATAAATTTTCCACTTCTAGAACTTGCACTAATTTCACGTAACGACTAATCCCAGTTTTAAAATACTCAGCAATAAGAAACTGTTAAGCAAAGAAAATAACGAGGTTCAAAAATTACTAAATTGCAGTGTTCCTCATCTCAGGCACAATTAGTTTCTCTTCAACTAACAAACAAAAAATGTTATTATTACGAATATTTTACATAGCACTAATTACTATTAATGTAACTACAATAAAAGGATTCCATTAATGTAACTACAATAAAAGGATTCCACTCGACTTGTTCCAGCGAAGAACCGCAAATCAAGCGGATACGATGCAACTTTGCTTCAGTTTTTTTGATTCACATTCGATTTAATTGATAAACGCTAATTTTATGTTTGGTTGCATTTTTTTTTTAATTAAGATCTAATTTCAACAGCAAACACCGAATACAGAGACGTTTCCAGACTTTTTATTCATGAAATTTTGAAAATGTACAGACACCTTAAGAAGTTTTTATCAATACCATATGATTAAAAAAGAAATAGCTGAATAGATTCATCATGAAGGCTCCACTACCAAAAATTATTTTCAGTTTAAAAGCATTTCAGGATTACAGACTCGATTAAAATAATATTCCAGCCAGTGCTGCTTTACCAATGTCTTAATGCACTCTTGATGACTGAAACAAAAAAAGCCATAAGGCAAATACAAACTGCATTATCCCCTACAAATCTATGTGCTCCAATAACTCGATCTTTTATTCGTCTATTCATGGGGAATACTAATTAATCGACAATTAAATTGAGAGGAATTTCAAAAATGCTAAATCCCTTTTGTAAGAATCAGCAGTTTACAATGATCTGGAAGGAATTTTCTCGAAAATCAAGAAAATAGATTTCAATCTATTCCCTTACCAGAGGCTCACGAAACTAGAGGTAATAAAAATGCTTAGATTATTGAGAAGATAATCTTTAGAACCTTTGCACAATAATTATCACACTAAGACTAATCTTCTGTCAGAACAACTATCAGCAAGGTCCATCTGCTTTTATTTTTCTTTATGTTTTGAAAAGTAAGAATGACATTCATTATTATTTCATAGTTTTCAAAAGCAACTAAAGATTGCAACATAATCCATTAAAGTAAAAAACAAAAAAAGTCTAGAAAGTAATTCGAAACTTTACTGCGCACAAAAAATCAGCTGTTTCTCGTCAAATTCAGAAATTTTAGCTGGTAATGAATTTTAAAATGGGCGCTTGCATGTGACCAGTTTTCAGCCACAGATAGAGGGACATATAATTAATCATTGCAATGTATCGAAACCTCTAGCTATTATACGTTACATTATTTTAGCAAGCTGGAAATGTCGGACCTATTTTATTCTCGATTTTAGCTTCATTTCATGAACATGAATAAATGAATAGGAAATTCGTCAATTATATAAATAATAAATTAGTAGATGAATAATTATACGAACGAAATGTAACAAAAAATTCTGGAAATGAAGTGTCTTTAATTTGTTGTTAAACAAAAAACTGAAAGAAGTGGATCGAACTCATTGTCTGGTAGCTTTTCCAGGAAAGGGTTAGCAACCGTGCGGCACTGATCATTGTCGATCTTTACAGAGTGGGTGATAGATTGAGTCTCATCTGTTCATTATTAACTGTAGATTATGTAGGTAGATTTATCTCATATTATTTTACTGCTTTCAGAAAATAATCATGAAATAAACATGTTAACAACTAATTAATTAGAACCAACCATATAAAAACTGGGACGGAATCTCATATCACAAAAGGATATGATCACATTAATAATTTCGGTGCATTCCATTATTTTTCCTTCCTTCTCCCTCTGAACTTCTTTGGTTCTACCAATCTCGAAAACACTATGCACTTGAAAATAAGAAACGTCAGGTGAGGATTCCGGTATTTTTTGTGCTAACTGACGAGGGGTTTTTGTTCAATTGATCGTCCCACCAATCAGTTTTGTAGTAGAAGAGGCGAAGATTACCGATGTAAAGTTAAAATAACAGAAAGCTTCCCAACAGCCGTAATCTGATATTTAAAAGTTCTTCGAGGTTAATATCATAAAAAACTGATCTGGTGATCGGTTCTAAGATCTCTGCAAAGAATCAGTTTGAATTTTAAATAATGTGAATAATAATTGTTAGAAGAAATTGATTAATCGGAGTAATGAGTATTTGTAAGCTTTCTTTTCAAATACAAATTTATTCGAATATTTTTACAGGTACTAATAAAATTTTAAAGTACATATTCATAGCATTTCATTTAAACAACAAAAGCTCACTTCTTAACATTGCAAGTTACAAAAAAAAAAAAAGAAAAAAAAAACACCACACAAGCTTAGTTCTCCTTTACCTTGAATATTAATCGTATCATCATCGCGTTTTTCAAATAAGAATTATTAAATCACTTCCTGCTGAAAAAGTTTTATTCTTTACTGCAGAAATTCGCTGAAGATTGATTTACTTTATAAAATTGAAGGGATCCGTCGCTGCTCCAGGAATTGAATTGGAAAATTTTGGAATCTAAGATAGCGCAACACTTAGACCTAATCAATCTTCGGTGGTTAATCCAACTTTTAGAGAAGCACAGAAATTAAAACTCAGGATTGCACGAAAAATTAAATGTGCCCCCTAATTAACTCCTTTTTTAAAATTAACCATTTCCGTTTAGGATAAATAAAAGTTCATCTAACGTCAAGGTGAAGTAAACTTCAAATTGGATCAATAACTTAGAAATATGAAAATTCTTCTATTTGAAGCTGGAACAAGCAAAGAAGAAAAACAAAAAACGAAACACTGTTTTAGTCAGTTTAGAGTAAATTTTGCGTCTGAAGATAAAGATGGGAGATTACTACAAGAGCTTGCAGATTCATCGTTGTCATTTTTTAATTATAAATTCTTCTTCAGTCAAATTAAATAACAGAAGAGAGACAGAAGAGAGAATATCAGGCATATTTGTAATTCAAATTGATGCGATTGCAAGGAACGCATTTTAGCTTCAAATGGAATTTACATATGATTATCAGTCATCATGACTGTCATCTTCGTTTTAACCCATTTCAATATAATTAAATCTTAAAGTAGATACGGCAAGAGAATGAGTCATTTTAATTACAAAACCGATTCCACTGTATTTAAAACAACAGAATACATTATGAACGTGCCTGCAACTCAAACGGTATTTGTTAAACTGATTTCAGACTTAGACTCCCTAAAAAATGGTTGATCTTAAGCATTAAAAATGTGATTGAACATGGAATTTAATCAGATCTTACTCATAAATAATCAAGAGTAGAAATTTGGAATGTCATTACAAAAGATGGAAGGTCTATCCGTTGTACTATCAATTCTTTGCATCCAGGCCTTTCTCAACTATTGCTAGGAGACAAATGTCGCTGGTGCAGTTCGTTTCAATTTCCGCACGTCCAATTTTACATGTTGAATAGCAGTAGAATTTTTTATAAATTAAAACTTACAATCTTTCTTGTGATTATATATCAGAAATAGACTTATCGCACTCCATACAGCTACGGGTAAGAGAATCTAACCATTTGATGCTGTAAAACTGAAGTTGACGGCAGAAGCAGGAAAAATCATTAATTAAGGACTTAAAAACATCGGAAAAAGAAGAAAAAAGTTTCCTAAGTCTCATTTTGACTTGAAGATACCTTAGATACTTCAGGAGGAGTATTCAGTGTAATGAATTGCATGTCTTAAAAAGATACTCCAGTCCACTAAATATTAATTATTTTATTTTTTTACAAGCTACAAACACTTCTTTGTGTTTACTTGATCAAGCATGCTGGAATCTGGAACTAGAATTTACTAATTCAAATCAAAAAATTTTAAAGTGAAACAAAGCCTCAAATCCCTCTTCTCTTGTTCCACTCTGCTTTTCGTGGCAGTCAATTGTTAGATGCAAACTTACATAAACAAACTAATCAAAAAATTCTGATTTAATTCAGTCTTATACTAGAAATATGCATTTAAATTTTAAGTGTGGACTATAATACAACTTCAGGACATTTTGAGATTAATTCAAATCGAAGATTGTGCACAACATGGCAGTATAAAACTTGCAGGTCAAACATTCAAAATAAAAGGTAAATTTAATTTTTGAAGAGACTGGAACAAAGTCAAAAGCACTTAAAACAAGCACAGAATGAAAATTACTTTTATTGTTCTAATAATAGCTTTGTCACCAGATCGAAAAGACAAGTGTTAAAGAGTTTTGGAAATGAAATGAAACCGTTGCTGCATTTTTTTTTTTTTTTTTTTTTCAGAAAATCATAGGGATTGAATAGTATTTCATGGAAAACTCTGTTATAAATCAAAAGAAGTCATAGTGGAATGCAACTACAGCAGAAGACAAGAATTCATAAACGAATACAGTGCATCACCGTATATCAATCACTCCGCCTGTGCGATAAGAGATTTCCAAATAACCCATAAAGATAGGGATTGATCACTGAATTGAAAACCATAATGCTGTGCAAGCAATAGACCTGAAATATATTTTCATTTGATTTTTATTTCACATGTATTTCATATCTGTTTGATCATTCTCATTTCAGGTTTTCCAGAATCACGACACACTTTGTTAGCATGTGCCTCGAAGAATCCTTGAGGGTCAATAAAATGATACAAGCTAAGCCCATTGTATGGCAACCAACATATGATATAAGCAGCTACAAGTTGGAAACTCACTCGAATCGCTCGACTCCTGAAATTTTCATCCAGTAATAGACTAAGAGATGAAAAAGTAACAGTTATAGTGCAGAAGTCACGAATTGGATAATAATATACTTCTAGCGGTGAACCTACCGAATAATTTTACTGTTGCATGATTGATAGCTGACGACACAACAGGTGGAACTATAATCTAGTGCAACAGTGCTACTTTGTTTCGTTAATGAACGACTGCTGGTTGCCTGATCATCTTCACTAATAATAATACATGGATTCACTAAAATCACACAAGAATGGATTAAGCAGCATCATTAACACAGCTCTGTTCAACTCGACTGATAAACGCAACTAAAAATGATAGGAAGATCGGATTCATTAATGAGAGGATGAAACTCATTTCAAATATCCTTTCATAAGAAACTTTTTAATTTGAAACTTTCAATTTCAGGAAACAACTTTAATGCTTCGGAAATGATAAAACAGTGGTTGAGAAAAACGTATGCATTAACAAGACTGTGCATTTCTATACTTTCCTTTGTTCACTGCCAGTTTAATGGATTTCCAGTCTGGGTCTCAAGTTTTTCTATATTTTACCGTTATTTTACTACTCTATCAAATTCAATCTGTATACCAAAATTGAGCCCAAAATTTGATCGCAACAAATTTTATAATTTTGCTTATTTCTTTCTAAGAAATTATTTTATGAACCAGAGTTGATCAGAAATTAATGAGTAAATATTGCTATACATTTTAGTTCTACCAAGAAGTTGGCTTCCAGAATATGGAAAATAGAATCAGAGATATACTTCAACTTTATACAATTCTTAGAAAGCAGTAGCTCAGTTCCTGTCTCATTTCGGCAGTGATTCAAGTCCCTTGATTCTTCACTTTTCTATCATACGGAGAAAGACACTTTTCTAAATATACTTTACTCCTTGATATAAACCATGAATAATAGAAAGCGTGTATAAATTATTTACCCAAGTGGTGAAGGAAGCACCTTCTTTCACCACACCAAGCATTTGTTTTTTTATTTCTTATAAATTTTGATATTTTAATGCAAATTTATATTTGCATTTCTGGATATTTGAAGTATTGAACAAAGCTGTATAAATGAATTTGTGATTTATAAAGCTCAATATTATATGTCAGCTCCTCATACTGCAAATTTGGAAGTCTTTCACTGTTTTTAAAGCATTTTTTATGTTAGCATTTTAGTTTCATTTGTGTACTCTTAAAACGATCGGAAATTTAGGGTAAAACTTTCACATACCATTAAAATGTTTGCTTTTTATCCATTGCCTACTACTTTCGTTACCAGAGATAGCTGGCCTGGTAGAATTACGCAACTGCATTCCTGTATTTGTTACGGGTCGTGAATTCAGGTAAACCCAACAGGATACAATTAGATAGCACAACTGTAATTCATTTTACGCTGCAAAATTTTTTGCCTTCACTTACTAAAATTTTTAGTGATTTTCAGCATCTTTTTATGCAAAGGATTTGATAGAGGGAAAAAGCGAAAGAACTGAACCAGAACAATAGTTGCTGGAAACCAAAAAATCAACATCATGTGAACAACGACGTAAATATTTTCTTGTTCCATCAGCTGACGTGAAATCCCAATAGTACTGTTCTGCATGGCTTGCTCGACTCGAATTATTTCCCAAATCTATTTAAATTCATTTGCAATTTTAAATAAAATCATGGGAATTAAACTAAAGTAGAAACAGAGACACGTTTAAGCAAGAGAATAGAATCACGGATTTTAAAGACTTCAAGCCTCACATTTATACAGTACCTGCATACACTGACTCCAGTTAAGTTCTTCAAATGCAAGAAATGTTTTCCATACAATGAACTGTGGTGTGCTAATAAGAGCAGCAGCAATCCATGCTATTAACAGCATTGCTCGAGTTCTTCGTTGAGCTTTTTCTGGTGAATGGTGCTTTGATGACACTACTGATAATAAGCGATCAATTGCTATACAAACAATTACGTTCGATGATACCTGTAATAAAATTAAAATTTTTGACCACTTTGCTATGGTTTTAACATCCACTAGTGCGACATTCGCTTCACACTCTACTTTAAATATGATTTATTAAAATTATTCACAATTTGGATAGCGAAATCCTAGCTATAAACTTTAAAAAATAGATTTCTACTTAGTGAAAGTCCTACTTCCCGAAACTTAAATTCTTAGTAAACAGCCAAAATCATGTTTTTTTTTATCGGTCGCTTTTCACGTTGTCAGAATAAAAGGTTACGAAATACCAGTAACCAATCTTCAAATTCTAGACGGCATCTGCTGCAAAAAACAAATTGAAGCAAATAATTCGCAATAGTGACCAGTGGTAATTAATTACTTTTATATTTGAAGAAGGACTGTCATGATTCTTCTAGTGTATTTTGTTGATGCCATCAACGTAGATTATAAAACAAGTTCTCGGACAGAGATTTTAGAAGAGTATTTTTTTGATTATTTTTTATGCCTAACATAATTATTATTTATGAATTAAACAAAATAGTATGCCTTATTTGTAATCTGATTGCACAAAATAAGTAGATTTTCAGAAGTACACGAAAACTTTCACCAAAGAATTTCAGGAGTAAATAAAGATTTGATCCGAAACTTTTACCTGAAAAGAAAATGTATGAAGAAACTTGATAATTTTGCATAAGGAATTCCCGCCTCGCCAGTCATACGTAAGCAACCAGCATACTCGTGATGGTACGTAAATGAATAGCACAAGTAAATCAGAATAATTCAAATGTCTTTTTAGGATATCAAGACGCGTTGCAGATGGGCGCTCAGCGATCTGAAATTCAGTTAGTTTTCTGATATTGAATGATCGATTCATGCGGAGGATGTTGAGAACATTCATAAAGAAATTACCTGATATGTTCAAGAGTGTATAATTACTGGATTACTGATTTGTCCTATCAGGCCTTGGTAGTATTCTTCTTTTTTTTTTTTTTTTTTTCATTTGAATATCGATCCTTTTGAGCTTAAATTCAGACGAAGTTTACTGGCAAATATACTTACTGCCTCTCTTTTCTAAGTCCATGGCAACAATTTGGGTGAAAACTAATACCGTTTTGTAGTACTTTCTCTTGATTGGTTCTGCTTCTCCGATAGTTTTTTTTTTCTCCTCCCAATGAGTAATTTCGTGTAAGTAAATGGAAATAAACCATTAGAAAGGAAAAAAAACTCGGAATTCAAGGAAGAATAAGAAAATAATCCACCAGGTTGAATAAAGGGGCTGTCCATTCTTTGGCAATCCTTCTTCAGACAACAAATTTGTTAAAAATTTGAAAATTTTACGGCAGCCGAAAATGTTTGCTTGAAGTACATAAAAAATGCTTCTCATCCAGAATTCTCTCATTCCTGACTTCAGAACAGCTTCTGTTATGGGAGTTAAAAAATCAAATTATTCGATAAATGCAAAAGTGAATGAAATCGTTCACTCCAAAACTCGAGAATGAAAAACTGAAGTTTTGAAATAAGTGATGCATATTACAATTTTCTCAATTTATTATTTATTCTTCCGTTTAAGTAACTTTTTAATCATATATTTATATGTAATTTTATTATCAACAAAGTTTATTCGGTTTTGAAAGAAGAACATGTAAATAAATTGAACGGATCATAATATGAACGATTCTTACTAAAAGCAAAAACCCTGCCAAATCATAATGATTTACCTGAGTGTACGCTGCAAGATTTAATGGCCCACCAATAATGAACAAAATAAGTAATGTTCCTAATTCAACGTAATCGCTTACAATTGGTTCTGGTGGTTGATCATCATCAGCTATCATCTGAAAATAAACACATTAGTAAGATCAAAGAGATATAAGAAGGATGACACATTTAAGCCGAATTACAGTTCTATTTAAAAAGAAAAAATTAGCACAGATATTAATGAAGAAGAACAGAAAAACTGTAAACACTCGCAAACAAGAAAAAATTTTTTGAAAACTGATGAAGTAAATTTCAGGTTTAAACTCATATACTGGTGAAATTTTTGATTTTTTCTAGAAAAAATTGGAGCTATCATTTAGAACAGAGCTTAGCTAAAGTTTCTTTATCTTTTTAAATCACGTGTTTGCTATATGCTGAGGATGAATAAATAGACAAATTTTAAGAGAATATATATAGGATTTGTCCTTGGAAAAATTGGGGAAATGAAGACAAAAAGAAAAAAATGTCACTCATCATCCAACTTTGGTCGAATAATAGCGAACATTTATTGTCCCAGCCAATCTGTCGTGGAGTTAGAGAAATTTTAGCGATTTTTCGTAAATTAGTTATTATTCAAAATTTTTTTCCAGATAGATTTGCTTTACTATTTTTCTATTGCCATCCTTTTTTAGCGTTTTCATAGCATGTTAATTCCTCCTTCATCAATTTTAGAAATTCTCATTGTAAGTTCTTAAAAACCAATAGGAATGTACGTAAATAAAGCACTTTCTCTAATGAGTTCTGATTTTGAAGCAGTTTATTATCCGGTATCGACCTCAAACTTATATCTTCCATTTCATGTTAGGGAGTAAACTAATAAAAAAATTCGCTTCTGTCATAAAAATTATTATGCAAGAATCTATTTCTAACTGTCTTATGCAATTACATAATTAGTAAGCAAAAAAAATCTTGTTAAAAAAACTCCAATCAAATACCAAAATTTCACGTTGCATATTAGTTATTTAAAGGTTTTGTTATATTAGTTCGCTGAAGTGCTAATGAGTTTCGGAAAGTACCGCAAAAAGTGAAAAATCATGTATATTTTTTTTAAACACAAGTAATATTTATCATCCAGCACTCTGTGAAAAAAAAACTTAAACAAGCAGACCAAAAAATCAGATAAGAGAAAAATGCTTCCGGATAAAATTTAACTGAAATAGCAAATTACGTGAATTCAATAAAAAATGAACTTTTTCGAAGTAGCTTGCTATAAAAGATTAATCGATCTCTCAAAAATAATACATGAAATCTTGTTACTATTGCAAGTAGTGCGAAAAATTTCTCCTCACACCAGCCTAATCTTTTGAAGAGATTGGAAACTATCAGCAATTTTTTTTTAAGATACCAATCTTCTTTTATCGATAGGGAAGAGAAAGAAACAGCATTTCGAAATATATTCCACCAAAAGTACTAGAAAATTCTGTATGAGCTAACAGATTCCCTAATATATTGAACAACTTTAGAATGATTTTGTATGTGAACAAAAATGTTTAAAGAAAAAAAAAAACTAAAACTACTTCAATTATTATATAATATAGTTGCTGTTTTCCACAAACTTGCTAAAGTTTGAACTTGTGGAAATAAACTGAGAAAAAGGACATTCAATTTGTCGACATTTCTAACTGAATCGCCTTAATTTTTAAACTTTCCTAAACTTAACATGTTCTACGGCATAATTGCTATTCTACTAACTAGTACAAAGTTCGATAATAAAAAAGTTTCTAAAAGCATTATATTTGTAATTCATCTAAGAAGAAGCGCATATTAAATTCTTTGTTGCTCTTAAGCATGGAATGCAATGAGAAAGTTATCAGGGTTATATTTCCTGTTAATAGTTGTTGACACAAATAATATAAATTGGAAACTCATAGAATAATTGAATAATTGTTTTATGTGATATTTAATATTCTAGCATTATCAAAGGATCCTTAGAATTAAAGCTGTCTGGTCAAACAGTTTTCTAGAGATGAAATATTCAATCGTAGGTAGTCTTGAAATTTCTTCTCGCTGTTATCAATTATACAAAAAGCAAGTTATCAAACAGAAAATTAAATATCTATTTTTAGAGTGCTTCAGTACTTTTATACAAAATACAGAAAGGTTGAAAAACAAAAATCGGTAGCTGTTTGCACAATTGATTATCAAAAGAGGAATGAAACAGTTCATTTAAACGCGGTTTTGGCGATAATATGCATAATTTAATAGACGTACGTTAAGACTGAAAATTTATGTACACACTTCGTAGCAGTTTTCACAATTTTATACTACTGATTTGCAACCCTTTTCTCCTAAAACTTAATTCTTTATTTTGTCAAATTCAGTTTTTTAAAATAAAAATAGAGCAAAAGTGAGAAAGTGTTTTTGTTGCTCTTTCGGAGGAAATATTCTAATAGGATGAAAAATTTTTATAGTTTTAGCAGATGTTAATAACTTCTCATACGATTATTTTTCAAATCGGGGAACTTGAACGTAATCAGAGGGCAAAATTTACGAAATTTGAGCAGTTCTTAGTAGAAACTCTCGCGAGATGATAATTTCACCTGAACAGAATGAGTGTGGAAAGAGATTTTAACGTGAACAGCATAATACAATAACATTGATTGGTTTGAAATATAAATCACGCTAATTGCGCGCAGCGATATAAATTGTGCACTAGTTTCCCTGAATTTTGTGTTTGAGTACAAAGATAAAAAGCTAAGTATAAAATATATAAATTGACGGATTAGTTCATAGTTCAGGAAAAGGAAAAAAAGAAGTGTATTTTTAAATATCAAGAAAAAGAATGGAGGTTCAGAAATACAAAATAGAATTCTGAAAGCACTGCTAGAACACCGTTGTCACGAATCATTTTTGCTCTTTTCCTCGCTTCTTGCTTTTTTCAGGCCTAACTTTCAAATAAAAGTAGATCCGTGAATTTACCGTACCAATAATTGTACATATAAAATGTTTCGAAAAGCGGTTGTGAGATGAAGATTAGGTTTCTGTATGTGAACGGAAAATAACTGTACATTATCGCAGGCATTTTAAAAAGTGAGTAAATTGGTTAGGATAAAGAAAAGACAATATTAAGATTAGTTGCAGTCTCATGCTACATCATAGACATATAGGAGTGGAAGGGCAAAAAAGAAGAGTACATCAGGAAATCTGCTCAAGAACTGATTTACAACGTTTCTCACATTTTGAAGAGACTCCTACTCATGCAGTAGTACATGTGCAGTACTTTGACATGATTAAATTAACTATAGATAGAGAAATATGGAATTGCTTCTACTTGATGATATCACTCTTTTTTCATCCAAACTCAACGTACCCTTTTACAAATATACGACATAAAGGAGCACTTGAATATGAGAATGAATGAATTAAAGGAATCTGATGAGATGATTATTGCTCATCCTGAAAAGACATCGTTAAGTTTTTTAATTCAAATATTTGAGACAAGTTTATTTCTAATGCAGTAGTTGTGTTTCTCGGTCCTTTTTTTGCAGTTCTACTCAAGTTCTGTAAGTTGAACAATCGCCTCATTTCGTTTCTCGCAAATTTGATTAAACAAAAAAGGAATTCTGGCTGAGTGAATATTAAATTCATTACGAGCTCATGCATTTTCACTCTATTTCAGTCCGTTGACGGGGAATTCAAAGTGTAGAAGAGAGTAGACCCACCTTACTCAACAGCTTTCTTAACTGCTCTTTTTTCCTCCTTGTTGGCTGAATAGATTTTTCAATTTTTTCCATTTTGTTTTAACATCCAAAAGTGTTAAACTCGAAAATGTGGACAAAATCTTTATCTTTTCCTTATCTTAATTGAAACTAACAAATTATAGTTGTCCAGAATTATTTTGTCCAGCAATATTCGTTTCATGTACAAAAATCACTCTTTCATTTGCGGGAAGTTTTTTATCATTAATGCTTCAATACTATAAGAAGTGGAAAGTGAAGAGATAGGAAAGTGAGCTGATGTGAGTTCATTTTTCACTGTTCTTAATGCCCTTTGAAAAGAAGAGTTTGATAAGGCTGATTTTTAAGAGTGAGTTTTTATTTTGTGAACTTTTTTTGGTGAGGATAGTATGGAGCGGGCTTCCTCAACTCCCGTGTGTCACAACTTAAAAACAGTGGAGTTCATAAGAGAGAAATCAGATTATATTCAAAATAATTATGTTCTAAACTGATTCTACTACGAGGTAAATGGCAGTTGAATAAACCTGTTGTTCATTGTTGTATTTACCAGTTCACTACTGAACAAGACTTGTAAATAACGTAACAGTCATTCATGAGCAAAATGAATAAATGTGGAAGAAACCTTGATTAGATTGAATCTGTCTCCCTAAGGAATGACCACAACTTTTTTCATAAGCTTCACATACATCTGTCAATCTCAGCTAAAATCACTTGCATGCCATAGCTCTTGGTAAGTATTTCAGACTGGAGCTAACAAGTGATTTAAATCACTCCCCGTACTATCACATCTAAAATAGAAGAATAAGTCAGCAAAATATGATTAGCCAGGTAATTAAACTTATAGCTGTTACAGGGAACAAAATAAAAATGACAAGCGATCTTACAATATAGCCGAAATTTAATGAACTGGATGAAATAACCCGTTAGAATTAGTGAATAGATTAGAAAGAAGAGAAGTAACCATGGGATAACTCTTTGCCCAAGGTTCAGTATTTAGTTCAGTTTAGAAATTTGGATTAGCTAATAAGCATTGCGGAGTTTTGATTAAGCTGAAAATTTGAAAATATCATTAAGCGCAGAGATATCTCAGAGTTAGGAAAAACCCAAAGTTACTTCTTTGTGACCCCCCTCTGACGGATATTCAAGCATGTTTCGAGAAATTTTTTTGCTTGGTAAGAGGCATAACACTTGAAAGAAAACTCGAAATCAGTAAATGCACTTTGTAAGCGCTAGTCAGTGAATTTTTCGAAATAATCAAGCCTGTCATCATGGCCATCCATCTTTTCAGTTCAACATGAGCAGTAGCTTGATCACTTAGACACACTTTCCAGTCCCAAGTCAGCTTTCATTGTTATCTGAAGATTTTGAACACAACAGAGCAGAGTCTAATTTTCCACAATCTGTTCAACTGATGAGAATTAACGGCATTTCCAGTCAGTCACCTAATCTTTCCTCAGTAATTTGTCATTCGAAACACTGAATATCTGAGAGGAACGAGTCTTCTAGATAAACGCTGAAGCAGTGAGAGAAATAATCACCTCTTGTCAAATGACACTGCAAAATGGATGACATTTTTTTATTTGGATAAGGAAGAGTTTACGAATACTCGAAATTATTCCATTTTCCGCTCACATTAGGAATGTGACATTCAAATTTTATGTATTCAATTAAAAGCTAAGCTTTTAAAAAATACATACAAACAATCAAAAACTAATTTTTGTAAAATCTTCCTCCTCTCTTAAAATATTGTTTTTCTCTCAATTCTGATTTCCTGTGTATCCATCTAACACTAAAAGCGTGCGCCTCTTTTAACAAAGTTTTAATTAAAAGTACTGTATCATTCGAAATACTGCCTCATTTAAAATCTGGTTACCTAATCTTCAATTATTTGCAGGAAATCGGAATTGAAATCGTATTCAGAATATTTTTCCTTAAACATCAATTAATTTTTTTTCTCCACCAAATTTCCATCGAATTTTGCCTGAGTTAATCTAAGATCTATAAGTCAAGATATAGATTCAGTATGAGTTCTGTTAGGCCTGGATTCTTGGATTTTCATATAATGACAAATGGTTCATAAGTATTTGAGCATTTGAAAGTTTGCTATGCATTTCCACATTTCATGAACTAATGTATCAGACAAATCAGAATTTGAATATAAGGGCCATTAGGGGAAGAAAAAGAGATTTTATTTTCCATTTTCATCCTATATTTAATTATATATTAATTTCTATGAAAGTATTTCTAGATCAAAGCGCGAGGGAAATTTTGCTTTCATCACGAATTTGTGAAAAAACACAAACCATTCTCCTTGTTACTTTTTTTGTCAAAGTCAAATCCCAACTTTATTGCCAAATTTAGCGTTAACCCGACACACTCTTGCTTTGTATTCTGTTACAAGAATGTTTCGTTCATTGCATTAAAATAAACTTATGTATTTTTTTTCCTCATATTAATTTCAAAAACTAAAAGAATGCTCGAATTACAGACAAAGATTAAGAGATCCTATAGCTCCCGAGAGTTTCAAATTCCGGGTATGTATCGTTTGAAATTAAGTTTCATAATGAAATATTAATGATATATACACTAAGCGATTATTAATCTAGGATGATAAATAATAGGGAATTAATTGTTCATATCAATTCAATCGGTCTTTTTTTCTTTTCTGTCTTTTCTGCCTTTGAAAAACACAGAACTGTTGCTAAGTTATTAAACGATGTTCTATCTGTGTTTCATTTGCACAATTAGCACCTTCGTCATCACAATTGACTATAAAACGACAAAATGAAAATAAATTTTAAAAAAATGGATCGAAACAGTTTCAGAGATATTTTTTAATCCGTAACACGACGTATGAGCTTGGAAGTACACAAATCTCATTTAACTTTTTTTTTTTTTTGTTTAAAAACTGATTAAGAGCAAACTGATGGTGCTATTTATCAAAGTCAGACTGCAGTTCGTTTCTCACGAAGTCAAGCAAACTACAAGTTGGCAAACGAAAAACTGATGTAAAAAATGAAGACAACAACATGTGAATCTAGGAGAAAGATCAATTTTACTCAAAAATTTTAAAATTTGATGATAAACTAGAAGATTTTATAGCGATAATGCTTCTAGTTCTGATCATCTTAAAAGTCGTATTTCATCTGTACTTCAATACAGTCTCTCCCGGTCATAATAAAACAGTTCAGAACCGAAAATTTTTTTTTTTTCTGAAATTTCTAGACCTTCGAAAAGACTTATTTTTAACTATATGATTTCTTTTTTTTCAAATATGATCCTCATAAATTTTTTATTACCTCAATTCATTACATTTATAGCACAAAATAATAAATTGAAGGATAACAGAAGGCAGCAACAAAACTTCTATATGATGAAGGTGTTCTTGTGGAAATTAGTTGAACAATACAGTCAAAAATAATAATAATAATAATAATAATAATAATAATAATAATAATAATAATAATCGTTCAGTAGCAGATTTCATGACAATACGACTGTTCAATTCAGAAATGACTTCAAAAATTAGTTCTTTATTTGACTTGTTATAATTGCCTTTTCAATTCTTCAACCGTAATTGCTCTACCAAATCATGCATACCTTAAATTCGCTGGACAATGTATACGCAGAATAATTTCTAAGCAAATTTTATTTCAAAAGATCCAACTTATTGTGATACCAACCGTCAGTTTCTGCCCAAAATAAAACTGCCTAGTTATTACATGAAGAAAGGAAAAAATTGCTATCTTACCCATGAATAGCACAAGTTCACATATTTCTGTATTTGAAATGCTATCGAATCAGTAGCAGCAGCATATGCGATCAGTAAGATATTATTCGATCGGGTATCTATTAATTATATGTGTCATTATTAGAAAGTTTCACTACATTGCTTTTATCAAAGTCGTTTAGCAGCAAATTTCATGGCAATAAGATTGTTTTTGTCAAAGTAATGTAATACAACCTTAAGCGACTTTCAAAATTCCGCAAAACATTAACTTTGCAGAAGTTAAGTTTAATACTTCGCAGGATTCATTAATTTGCAAAAAGTTTATCAAACAAAGAAGGGATTTGGTTTCTTATCAGTGATAAGCAATCAAATCCCATCCGACCTATGTGTTCGTCAGAAATATTTATAACTGGTATTTTCCATATTTTCAGATAATATTAAACCCAACTTTATAATTTTCTTCAAAAAATTTGAAATTAATCAAAAGCTTCTAATTAATTTCAAATTTTTAGTTCTAGCTTAAGAATGAAGAAAATGTCATAAAACAGTTGCTGGGATAATCCACATATTTACAAGGCTTTTGTTGCTTAAATCAAAAAACTGTGTTATATCTCAAGTGAACTAAGCCGACTTTCACTAATTAGAATTCTCCTCAAACAGGGTGAGGATTCAGCTCTGCAGTGTATTCATTAATGTCAGAATTGAGAATTCAGGTCTTTCGTGTATTATTAGTAAAATTCTAACTACTTACAACTGATTTAATTCATTTAGAAATAGCGTAGTGGATCGAGAAGCTAATTTTGGCCAGCTCAATGATGTTATTAACAACAGCTATTAAAAGTGGAAAAAAAGCACACAGAAAGAAAATGGGTTTCTTGAGTATTTTAATTAGTATCGGAATTAGCTAAGTACTTCAACTGCTTAAAATCGAAGCTTCTAAAATTTTCAATCACAAAAAGAATTTAAGCGCGAAGTGCAATTCTTTTTTAAGAACCAGTTCAAAGAAAATAATTTTTCTTTGAAGCAAATTATTTATGCTTTGGGAGATAGGAAAGAAAGTTTCCCACAATTCTTCTATTGTTCTCCAATTAAATACACAAGCATCGATGAAGAAAACAGTAATCAAAACATTGACTAACCTTATTAATTCTAAATTTTTAATGGTAGTCGAAAATTTTAATGACATCTTGTTGCGAAAATCTTTCAACTTGCATGAAACTATTATCCCTGCTGAAGAGATAATAATTATTTGAATATGCACTAATTATCTTAACAGTTACATTTGCCGATTCCAAATTACTATAACAAAAATTTGTAATCATCAGCAGTGTGTTCTTGCGCAAATATTGAAATTTTTCTTTGAGCAGTTCTTGAAGCACATCTTTCGTCTCGGTATCATTGGTTTTCACGTTTCAGTTTATAAAACATTAAAGTTCTGTTCACAGTGTAAACAGGAGCAATTTTACAAGGCTCCATTTTGAATCGCTTTAGGAAATATTTTGTTCATCAGCGGCTCGAGAACTTCATTTCAGTATGAGAGATAGCTTTATCACATTATATGTAGATAACAAAAAGTAATAAAGAAAAAAAAAATAATAATTCTCAGTAAACGCAACGAGGACCAACTTCAACATTTATCTAAGATTAAGACATTAGTTTCTTAGAAGACCTGCCGCAAGTGGCTTAAAGTTTAGAAAGTATTTCTATTAAAGCTTTATGCATAAGTTTTTTTCCTTTTGTTTTTTTATTTTATTTATTTCTTTTGTAAGCAGAATCTTTGAAGGTTATTTGGGCAATTCATCATGTCATATAGTGATTAACTAAAAATGCAATAAAGTGGTATGCACTCTTATTTTAATCGGTTTTGTCGAATAAAATAATTTAGGAAATACTGCTTTGGTAGTAAGTGTTCAGCAAGACGACCTTAAATAGGGAAATTTGGAAAAGTAATATTTTAAATAAATAAATTTACAATTTTTCTGATTATACAATTTGAGACATCATTCTCACCATTTGATATGACATGTAAATTTTTTCAAAGCCATATTCCTTTTTGTTTAAGTTTTGTTTCGAATTTTATTAAAAGGATTAGTAGCGATTGGCTGTAGCAAAATGATAGGCTTGTTGTTTATAATATCATCATTAAAATTTGTTCGATTAGCCGATCAAAAAAAAAAAAGCATCCTTGAAGAGCAAAATTGTTTGACCTTTTTGAACAGTTGCATGATACAAAAAGTCTGCGTAATTTTTGCCCTTACCGTGAAAGATCTGTTCATTACTGCTAGTTTTTGAAAACCACAAAAGCATTGAAAATATAAAATAAAACTTTTTTTTTAAGCTGAAAATAAAAGATAAAACGAACTCAAAACACTAGCTTGTGTTCGCATCAAATTTTTATTCATCTAACCGACGATTTATTGAAACTATGATATCTTCGCTACTTTTTTAACAGATCTTGGATTATTTTTGCAGGCTATACTCAACTTGAAATTGAATATTGACCAAATAAAAAAGAAACTTAATTTCATACCTAACCAGATCTTTTACTTAAATGATATAAATCCATTCTGGATTCTTTCAGAATTAAACGACATGGTTAGTCTATTAATTTATCCATCCTGAAGGACTGAAATGAAAAGTAGCTGAAATTTAATAATCCTACAATAACTTTAATAGAAGTTTTGACCAATTTTCCTCCAAATTGATCAACTGTCAATAATTTTGTTCCTCACTGTGGTTTATTAAACTAAAAACACAAACAATACTATTGGCAGCAGCTGGTCTACACATGTATCCTACATTGATTAGCTGATAAAAACCATGCTCCTAACCTTCCTTATTGCCTTTGAATTAAAAATCTAGAAATTTTTGAAAATCCTTTAAACTTTATCACAGTGAAGCATGTAACACAAATAATGGAACTACTTGCCTAGTATTACTATCTTCAAATAAGACTAGATTGTCAAAAAGCTATATCCAAAAAGTATTGACAAGGGCAGAACTATTTCAGCAATAAATATTTTATCAAGGACCAGTAAAAATTGACTGGAGTACAACTTCTGATGTGGAAATTAACATAAAATCGAGATTTGATCCATACCTGTTAAATTACTAGCAAATCAAACTTAGCATAAAAGCAAGTGTGCTTTAATGATTTTATAAAACAAGTAAATCTTGTGAAATTGGCTTTAGAAAAATTTGACCTTCTGTACTTGTTTATTAAGTTATTTGATCGATATAACTCTTTGTAGAACCAGCTAATTATTTAAAATTTTTACTCATTTGTCAGACATTGTTTGCAGCATTATTTAGAAATAAGGCTGAAGAGCTTAATTTTTCCGTTAAGATATAAGAAAGAATATAAGCCAACCAGAAAAAAATTTTTTTTGGAAGCAGTTAAGCTTATGTTTGAGAAATTGACCGATTTGCTTAATGAATTCTTCAAGTGACTAATTATTTGAATTATTATTGTTCTTCAACAAGTACACATTGTATTGGTGAGAAATAGCAGTTCTTGAAATGGTTTGCGGAACGTAGCACTACGTGATGCTTCGGTTGTTCAAAATGACGAGTTTCCTTATGTGATGTAGGATGCCACGGAAATAATTGAGTTAATGGCAAATTTGTCCTGCAAATTTTTTTTTTTTTTTGGATGAAGTAAAGCGTCTTTCTATTTCCAAAAGAAGTTTTGACTTTCCGAATACTTTATAGAGGAAAATCTCGCACTACGAAAAATCCTGGAAGGTATATAAGAAACGTAACATGCTCGAAATAAAATTACCATGCATTGTTTCGTAATTCTTCGTCCCACTGTAATATTTTGGCAGAGCCTGCCCTGCAAAGTCATTTTTTTCTATATTCTATTAAGCATTCTATTAAGCCATACATAAAAAAAAAAAAAAAAAAAATATCCCAAATTTACAATAATAGTAATACAAAAAAGGCACATCTGCTGGAATATATCCTCTGGCTATTCTATGTAATATACATAATAATAAATCCCTACAATAATGAATTTCCCTTTCATTTTGAGATTTCAAAAGACACAAAAGAGCTACTAAAATAATTCTGGTTAGCATAATAACACAGTATAATTGAATTAAAAGCAGAAGAGGAAATAACGTTGATACTGCTGATAAGCGAAAGACAAAAGTTTTAAAAGTTATTTGGTGAGGAGAAGAACATTTGTTTGCAAACACTCTTTCCCTTGCTTGACAGATTGTAACAAACTTCAGCACAAAGTTCTTTTTTTATCGTAATCACATCCAAATTCCTTTGAGGCATTATTGTGATTTGCTGAAGTGGAAGTAAACATACATACATTAGAGGTCTCCGTCAAGGGTATGCCTTAAAGCAGTAGGTAACTTCTTTTTAAAGATTAGACCAACTACTTAATTCCGATTTAAAGTACTGACTCAGCAATGAATTTGAGGCTAAGATTGAAAATGTCACTGGACCTGGATTCATTAGAAACTGTAGCTTAACATATTAAAGACTTGGCCAAAATATTCGAGAAACATAACATTATATTATACAGAGAAGCTCTTTGAGCATTTCAGGCAAATTACATCTTCATTCAGTTCCGTACATGTAAATATCTACAGTTCCAGTTCTTCATAACTTAAAATATCTGAACTAAAGCTCACTGGATATAAAATCTCGCTGTAAATTAATCAAAGGAAATACCGATTTCATTCACTGATAGGATGATAAAGCGTGGAAAAGGACTTACCAAACATCAACAAAAGCTTCTGTGGAAGAAAGAAATAAATAAAATTAAACCAATCCCCTACAATTTGTATCGAAGACACAAATGAAGTATCTTTTAAAACCACTTTGCATAAAGCAACCCTCATGTACTACCCACCTTTTAACAGCCTAAAACTTCAGTAACCAGAAACATCTCGTTGCCTATTGATACTTCGGAATCTCGATTCTCACCAATCTCCACCAATTTTTTCAGGTTCCCAAAATTTTGAAATAATTAAGACATAGTGTTCCGAAACAAAAAGAGCTTTAATTCCAACAAATTCGAGTGAAGTGGATCAGTTGGAGAACCAATTTATGCATCATACATTTAAACAATGAAACTGCACTGGAAAAAGATGTTGCAGAAGAATAATTTTATAAACACAAAACAAACACTGAAAAGAGATTTAGGTCTGCCAACCAATCCCAAAAAACTTCATTAAAATTTCTAGTCTCGAGTTATAATAATTATATTATTAAAAGTTGTACGGCTATGTAGAATTTTAAGGAACTAAAAAACAAACTGAATTTGATGGAAAGGAAAATGAATAATTTGCAAAAATACTAGAAATAAATAATAACATATACAAAGGCGTGAAAACATGCCCACTAAATAGTAAGCATGAAGTAGAAGCACAGACAGATACTATCATTCTTCCAAGCAGACAAAAGCACGCGTTAAATAAATCAAATTTAGAGCATCTTCAGCTATACTGCATGTATACAAGCTACATTACTCGGGAGAATTCAGAGAAAAATTATAGAATAAAATAAAAAACTATTAATGGCATGTATGAAAAGAAATCTCACACGTTCTCAAACATAAGAGTCGTCAAAACATTCAAAATGTATTGCGAAATTACGAACTTTTGTTTCCCAGTTAAACTACAATGTCATCAAAATCTTTTGAGCAGATAAGTTATGAGCTAAATCCCTGAGAAAATACCATGGATCTTTGTCTTCTTCTTAAAATAAAGATGTGAAGCAATTTTTTTTAATAACAAAACATAGCAACAAAACTGTTCAATCCAAATTGACCAGCAAAACCCTGTTAAGCAAACATAAGAGGTTTTCGGAAGCATCGCAAGTACAGCTTACCTGAAAAGTACTGCAGAAAGAGTGATAAAGATGGAAAAAGCTTGACCGCAAAGCATTTAGCTGAACTCAGAATAAGTGGCCGAAAAACGAGGAGGATTTGTCATCACTGGTGAAGCTAAAGCTATTTATATACGAGCAAAAATTTTCGATTTAGAGAATTAGATAACATTTTTTTATTTAATGCGGGCTCAAAAAACTGAATATTGAAAGCAAGTTCTCCGCCGCACAGGACCAACAATTCTGGTGTAAAGTAATTACTTGGAAAGGTATGTGCTTGCACGAATATTCGAGGTGACAACTGCTAATAAATGATGAGCAGCAGCAATACCAGTTACGCAACAAAATGAGGCTCGCCAACAGTAGCTATTGACTAAAGTAAGCGTCAAAACTGCACACAATAATTCTGAAGAGATCTTTTAAAATCATGAGGTTAAATTTAAAGATAAAAGTGAGTAAAAAAAGAGTCCCTTAAATTTTAGTAGGATAAGTTAAATCATTCAAGATTTCAAAGAGCATTTCAGTAAGTCTGCAAAAATTAGACTATATAAATAACTAAAAGTTCTACTACAGGTAAACAAAAATGTTAACTAGAAGCCATTAAATTCACCGGATAAGGAAAATCCAGAACTCAATTCAAGAAAAAATCCATTTATCATACGCATTGTTCATGGCTCAACTAAAAAAAACGGTTACAAAAAAAAGCATTCAAGAATCAAATTAAGGCGAAAATTCTACACTGAACTCATCAACAAATTTAATGAATATTCTCACTAATAAAATGATCACGGCCACCTTCTTCAAATAATGTTCATTGAATGTAGGTATCCCTTAGCTGATTCATTATTTCCAAAGTTACGTCCACAACTTCACTCGTCTTAGCCGTACCTATGAAACAGCAAGTTTAAAATGGCAAAGTAAAACCACTAACTTCACAAAATTTATTTTTCATAAGTACCAGAACATCTGATATCTCAAGAAATCAAAAACCAACAAAAACTAAATGAACAAAAAAAAACGAATTACAAGATATGAGAAACAAGGTTGTGATGACGATTCTTGTTAGTAGATAACCCAGTTTTTCTTGCTGATAAACCATCTTTACAAATATAAATTTTGAAATCTCTCACTATATAAATTTTCAGGTAATAACAGTTAAAAATGCTTGGATTACAAAAATCCAACTGTAACAGACAATAGATGGGAAAAAATTCCCCGTCCAATGATATCTACTGGATAATAGATGATAGTACTGGCCTAAGGACTGAATTTTGGATAGAAATTTCCGCATAAATCGGAAAGTGAAGACCGCAAAGAAATACAATGTTATAAATTTATTATCTAATCAATCAGTTAGAATCACAAATTGGAGTGGTATACCTACCTCCAATATCAACAGTATGTATATGTCGCTCTGTAAGTGCAAGAAACAGGGAATCACTGATCAGATTTGCATAACTGTCCAATCCCAAATATTTCAGCATATCTACGCTAGCTCGAATGAAGGAAGTTGGATTCGCAATATTTTTGCCAGCTATTTCAGTGCCTCTGCCTCTTGTTCCCTCAAATTGAAAAACAAACTAGGATGAACACTATGAAGCATTATTTCAAATAATACAGTCAAAATTATTCTTATTTTTATGATTCCATTTACAGAATTAAATTAGAATAACAGAAATTTTCGACTGCTAAAATACAAACCGTCTCAAAAACAGCATATTCGGAACCAATGTTCACACCTGACACTAATCCAGCTCCACCAATGAGACCACAAGCTATGTTTGAAATTATGTTGCCGTAAAGATTAGGCAAAAGTATAATGTCAAACTGTTGCGGACAAGAAACGAGCTGCATTGACGCATTATCTACAATCATTGACTCAAACTGGAGCTGTGGATATTCACTCTTTGCTATTTCTTTACATACCTGGAAAATCACAGCTAAAATAAAAAATAAAATAAAATAAAAGTAAAAATAACAATTTTGGTTAAATTCACAATAGGGAGTTAACTCAGCACAAAAAGAACCTATTTTTGTCAACTGAATTGAATAATTAGAAGACTAGAAAGCTTCAAACTCTCAATTGTGTGAATCTACTATATTTATGCATATGATCCATCCTAAAGAATAGAAATAGTGCAAAGACAAATACATATTACATAACTTAAAACACAAAGGAAATGTTAAGGCCCACTCTAAGAAACAAGCCATCTGCGAGTTTTTGTATATTAGCCTTGTGAACTGCTGTTACTTTCTTCCTCTTATGTGATACAGCATATTCGAATGCGAAACGGGCAATACGTTCAATATTTTTACGTGTGACAATCTATAAATCCTAACAGAGAAATAAACAATAATAATAAACCGTAAGAGAGATGAAAGAAAATTTCCTTTGTTTCAAAGGACTGCTGAATCTAGCAGCAGTTTTCTAGCGAAGGTTTCAAACAACATAATTTTAAACAATTCCTACATAAAATGAAAATTACTTACAGCAACTTGCAAACAAGTTAACAAAGAAATAATAACCTTTAAACTTTCAACGACTCCTTTTTTAGCTTCATGCTCAAGTCCAGAATATTCACCTTCCATATTTTCTCTAAAAACAAAGCGCAAAAAGCAAACTCAAATATTTAAACTTAGAAAAAGGGATAACCAGGTTGGTTACATTTAAATGAGCAGCAACAATAACTTGTGCACTGTCTGTTAACAAATTAGTCCTTCTGCTACCGCCCCTACGAATGATTGAATTTTCAGTTTACAAGCACGACTTTCCAAGTTAAACTCTTAAAATTTTTGACAGCAAATTAACCTTATGATTAATATATCCAAATTGTTTTGCCGTGAAGGAATAGACGGTATGCTCACACAATGTAAAACATTGGCATAAAGATCCAAACGCTGTCGTAATTCAACATTCCGTGATTTAAATTGCGGGACATCGAATTTAGTCTCGATATTGCCCTTAAAAATTTTGTTTTTAATTAATAAGGCGTCTACCATTGTTGGGAAAATTAATTACGGCAATCTTAAGAATGTTTCATATCAACTAACAGCCCGCTATTTTCGTCAGTTTTAAACAATTCTCTTTTACCAATTATATAAAATTAATCGTGATTGAATAAAGCAAAATCGTTCCAAAACAAAAGAAATGTTTTCACTACGTTTAAAAGATTGGATCTTCTTCTCCCTCTCCCATTAACCAATCACCCAAAATCGAAATAATATGGCCAAATTTTTTACAACTTGCACAAAAAATTCTAATAAAGACATGTTTTATGTATTTTCAGAGAAAACCTACTTTATTTGCAACTGGAACAGTATCAAAACCTGTTCCTTAATTAGATTTAATCGCACAAGAATAAATTCGGCAGAAAAGCTTTTTTTTTTTTCCAAACTGTTTACTTCGCAAAAACACAAGCCACAGGAAAAGTGAAAGAGGTCATGTAAATGAAGTTAAAGACAAACTTTTAGAGCTACTCCATTTCGCTTAATCGAGAGCAAGGCATATTCCATATCAGTATCCAGATGAGTCATGTTGGAAGTTAGCGGCGTTTCTTCAAAATCTACGGGGACCTATCGTAAAATAGGTCTTAAAATCGTAATCCTCAAGTCATGAAATATTCTGTGTTTTTATAAAATCCTAATTCATAATTGCAGTTTGATTATAAAACTACAAGACAGTGGAGATGAAATGAATGATCTACATAAAACAAATCGCATTTTCTGGGCTCACATTAGCATGCGCAAAAATATGCTTAACATGGCCGATCATTTCTGGCCCAATGCCATCTCCTGCAAGTAATGTTACCATTTGGCGTCCACCATATTTCGCCAATTTCGCCTAAATAACTCCTAGTAAGCAATAAGGTAAGAATTTTCTCACCAACACAATACTGGACGGTTGCGACAGTAAACTGAGGTAACACATTTTGATTACTGGAGAACCCATGAATTAAAATTCAGTTATTTTTGGCGACTTAACAATTACTTTGATATCATGTATATGAGAGCAATGTAAATTGAAAAATAGGCTTGATTCACTTTACAGTACGCTCCCATATCCACTCAGCGCATACATATATCGCGAAAGGTTGAAAGAATGCAGAGATTTCTTTTATATTACATATATGTCTTCAAAAAACGCAACCTAACAATAATATTATAATGATTTTGTGGAGTTTTAACTATCCGGAGCTACTAATACCTCCTATTATTTCAATGTCAAACAAGAAAGAAAGAAAAAAGCAATTTTGGAGCTAAAATCGTGAATGTGTAAAATTTGTATACATTTCCTACATAATTATTACAACAGAGAATAGCCTGTATCTTTGGATCCAATTAACTGATTTATAATATTAGATGGTAGGTCATATTTCTGCCGTACTATGGCTTCCACCTCTTGTCAATACATTTCATTTTTATTCAATTTATGTAATTGGTAAGTTGTACAGTTAGATAATAAACGTGAAAAAAACCTGTTTTTGCTGAAGGACATAAGATCGAAAACGGTACATATCACTGTCCGGAACACATTGTGTACTGCGAGCTAGTCCTCGATAAACATATTTTGAGCTTATACCATTAGTTCGGAGTAAACACGACGAAAATTGAGTCGCTGACAACATCAAATATAAGGAATGGAGATATTCGTTCTCTACTTTCTCTGAAAGTTCCTGCAAAGTCACAGTTCACTAAATGAAAATCATTTTAACCAATGTAACCGAACAAATATGATTCCTGAAGAAAAGCTTTTCGGAATAAAAATGAAGAATCTAAAAAGCAGCTACTTGATGAAGAATTAATCACAACATCTATCTACTAATCCACCTAGTTAATGAGCACCACCTAGAATCCAATCAGTATTATACCCCTGTACACCATCCACCCTCAATAACCACCTGACGAACTCCAGCTAGTTACAGTCAAGTAGGAGCTAACTTCTGTCTCGCTGCAGTACTATGATTGAGATGATGTGAAAACCAACTATCTTTTTACTCTTCCTGTTCTTTATCTGTGGTTTGTACATTCTAGCTGTTTGGCTTTCCTTCGCGATACAAGGCTTACATGATCCAATTTGGGACATATTTAAGGTATTCTGAGTTCTTCCTGACAGTGTTACTGTGCACTAGTATGCTGTGCCTATGTTTGTGCAGAGATATGATGTGAGAGGCTAAGCTACTGCTCAGCAGGAAGTAGAACTGTGATGAGTTGAATATATGATCGAGTCAAGAACCCTAGTGTCGGAGCACTGCTTATGTCATCTGGCCATATGGTCGACAGTGGCTAACATTCAGCAGTACCCTTTCTTCTGCAATATGTGAAAGGTTGATAGTTTGCTCCCTCTGTCAAAAAACTGTTTGTGTAATATTGTTTTTGCTATAGGCGCTTTTATAACTGAAACACGGGCTTATTTGTGCACATTGAATGTAAATACTAACTTCATATCATGCGAAGAAACAGTACAGCTCTCGCCTGAATCATTGTGCTCTTTCCTCCCAACACAACTTCTTTTTCCATTCTTCCATGTCATCCTCATCATCGATTTGTCCCTCAGTTGTGAATGATGCACACCACACTTATCACCAACCTGCATACGACATTTACGTTGTATATGTATACTCTTGAATTTGTTGGGGAAAATCGTAAAGTCGTTGAATAAAGTGATCATGGAGTATACGAATCAAAAATAACTGAAAGGTTTTACAAGACTATCACAAATCTTGAAGTAGTGTTGCAACACTCTGCCCAGCACACGTTCCATCGGCTTATTTCCTTTTTAAACTGTGCTGTTTCTCGTAAATTCAAGTTGTAGGTGTTGTTCGGGTCAATAAGGGAAACTTTTGCTGAGTAAGTTCTCTCTGACTACAACTTTCAGTTTCCCAGTTTTTCTCAGCCTTCCCAAGCCATTATTACAACAGTGCGATACAGGTCACTTGCAGTAACGTTTGCGAAAAAAAAAAAAAAAGGATTTTTCATACTCTCTGTGAGTTCTCCCTTGTCTTACGGATAAACTAAGGTAGTTGATAGAAATGTTATAAAAATGATACTGCTTATGTTTTCTACTGTGCACAAAATTTATTTGTAGTTTTATGACAGTTTATAGTATTTTACCTCCATTAATTTTAATCGATATAATTTCCATTTCTGATTTAAATAAATGCATTTAGAATTTAGCTTCCCAAAAATGCTTCTGTTGGTTATATCAATACATATCGTATGGCATATAGTTCACAGATTATCGAATATTTAATGGCGCTAAAAGTACTAGCAATTAACATACAATTATCACATGACCAACTAATTTATGTTGCTTACTAATGTTTTTCAGAATTTTTGATTTCGAGAAAACAAACTTTATGATCAATTTGAAATTAATAGTTCATCTTAAAATAA
This sequence comes from Setaria digitata, assembly GCA_003640385.1. Lineage (NCBI taxonomy): Eukaryota > Metazoa > Nematoda > Chromadorea > Rhabditida > Setariidae > Setaria > Setaria digitata. Next base: position 120,359 of record RCAB01000071.1, on the reverse strand, counting down.
ACCGACAAACTACTCCCCAATTTTTTTTTTCGGAAAAAATAAATAAAATTCACTGTAAAAGCGCCTAAGATTTACAAGCTTTTGTGTATGCTATAAAATCAAATAAATGTAAATTATAAAATTGAAATTGCAATTACGTCTTTAAAAATCCATAACAGCGGAAGTTTTTTTTTTTCTTTAACCTTTAAGCGCTTTTGTATTGTCAAAAATCTCTCAACTGTGCATCACACATTTCTAAATAAATATTCGAATTTAATGACCACTTCACTGTGAGAAATAACTGCATAGTTTGTGAAGCGAATACTGTGAAGTAACATAGTGATTTCACGAATAGCTTCAATTCTCGTAAGTTATCTATCCACTGATGAAATGCCATTTCAAAGAATTGAAAAGTGATAAGCTGCCAGCTTAATGATATAAGCAGGTTCTTATTGGTGGCAGCCAACATTTCTTCGGATGATAGTAAGTTTACGTTGGATGGATTTTCAATATTTACATATTATATTAATAAAATTATCGATTTTCCCACAAATATATTAATGACGATCTAAGATATTTCTTTCATTATAATTTTGTTTTCCCTCATAAGTGCCTTCTTGCTACTTTCAAACACTATTCATTTAAAAAACATTTCTAGAAGTTAATTGAATCTACAGATCTCTCTCTCTCCCTCTCTCGTGAAAATCTCATAGAATGATTTTCCCTAGCTTCCTACGGTACAAGATGTTATTTCATGAGTGAAAGGTGGTTCTTCCGATTTTTATTTGAAGCTGATTACCGAGACTTAAGCACCAAATTTCTATTAGATGATGCAGATTTTATCGACCTGGTATTTTTTAGCTTGATTACATCACTGGATCTGAAAGAAGAGCAACATGCAGAACTAAACAACTTTGAAAAGCATGATGAATAAGGGAATTTGGGTATGTGAATCAAGGAATTTAACAAAAAAAGAAAATTCGAGATATTATTTTGTTTTTAAAAATTTCAGTTCGAAGCTAAGCAGTTGTTTCATAATAATCAGAAAATTGTACGCAAAAAGTTAAGCATATATGGTTGAGTAAGATATGTTATTCAGTTTGTTTAGCTGAAAGTAATCCATTCGCGTGAAGAAAATTAGGAACAAGCAAATAAAGAGTTCATCAGTTTTCAAACAGTTTTTCAAATTCACTGAAGTAAATTTATCACTAAAAAAGTGGAACTACCCCACTTGAATTCGGGAAATCATCCAGTGGAATAGTGTGAATTTAAGAATGGTTATTAAGATGAAAAGCTTCATTTCATTTCAAATATAACAGGTAGATGGGGAGTTTAGGAAAGGAAAGCGGTTAGAAGAGAAGTGGAAAAATCCAGGATTGATCAAACACATTTCTTGAATTCGAGAATATTCCAGTGCGAACCATTTTATACATGTGTTTTCAGATTGTTTTTCTTTTTTTTTTTTTTTTTTTTTTCAGTATTGCCAGTTTTAATCGTTTTCTGAATCCTAAAGAAAGGAACATATAGAATAGGAGAGAGATCCAGTAAAATAGCTTTGCTCGATTAACTGATTCAAGTTAAAGAGTTTTCCACATTTTACCGAGAAAAAGAAATTGTATTGAGTGATGTATAAATCTTGAAAATTGAGTAAATATTTTGACAAGAAACTCCAGTCTTCTTTTTAAAGAACGATGTTGAAATTAATGAGAGAAGCGTCAAAGTTAAATTAAGCGATGAAATATTCTAAGTGGTGCTGTGCAAATTCACATAAGTTCATTATTTTTTTTTTTTTATTTTTTGACGATTTGTTTTTCAGTCTCTTATCGAACGTAAAAATGAAGCATATAATATCATCTGCAATGCCTGCGTCGAAAACGATAAGATTCTTCGTGAAAAAAATAGAACTGAAAGTAATAGAGAACGAATAATTGAGTTGGTGCAGAAATCCGTAGAAACGTATGAAGCTAGGAATCTAGTGTGCTTTAATTGCTACTTCTTTAATGCGTTTCATTATCAGCCTATTTTTTTCATTTAGAAATTATGTAGGACTTGTCTGGTCATCTGTCCTGGACTAGAGAGGTAAATACACTGCCAAATAGAAACAAAAGTTAAGTCATGCTGAAAGAAATTTTAATTTTCCACAACAAATACTGCTCTTTTAAAAATTTAATAACATTTAACAAGTTTGTATTTAAGCAATTCATTTAACAAAACTGGAAAAAATTTTAGCACATTTAGAGCTTAAAATCCCAAGAATGATTCTGTAATAAAATTTTTGAAAATGATTATTTATTAGCTAATAATCATTTGATGAGTAGTGACTGATTTGAGAAAGGAGATAATGAAACAGTCATTACTTGTGTTTATTTACTGTATCATATTTTTGTTTTATAAAGAAATTTTAACACTTTTCAATAAGGAAGATCAATACCAGTAGAGCTTCGTAATTCTTTGTTTTGTCTATTAAAGGATTGAAGAAATATATAATTTTTAAAGTTATAAATTGAGAGAAAGTATCTTCTTATTCGTGATACATCATTTGCTGAAAGAACTTTTTTTAGTAATGCTTCTTATGTTAAGTCATGCACGGCTGTGACAAGGAACACTACAATACATTAAGATTTAAAACTAAAATAATTTTTCAGATCTCACGGTTCTGTAATTAATGTAAAATGAATGACAATAACCTCGGGATCTCTGTTCATTTAAAAAAAAATAGTAGCTTAAATGGAAAATGCTCTTGTTCAGAGCTATTAATTTGAACAAACCGTCATGAAACAGCTTCATATAAAAAATTTAAAAAGAACTCAGTTATATAACATGCAGCATATACAAAGGGTTGGTAAGTTCGCACTTAAATGCGAAGGTACATCTATACAACCCAGTGGCGACTCTCTAAATTTTAAGTGTTGTTTTGGTTTTGCTGATCGCTTCATTCTATTCTTCACCTTTTTGCAAATACAATATACAATAGTTCTCTTTTGTTGTTTTTTTTTTTTTGTACCTTTCCTTTTATTGGTGCTGGGCCTCAAAAAGTATTAAAAGTTAATTTCCCAAAAGTTTAGTTCAGATTCATCCATTTCAAGGTGGACAATGAAAATTATGTTACCACCAAACCAGCCAATTTGGAAAATCAGATGCAAAGAAAATGCTTAAACATACCTTGATTCACTATTTATATCCTGTTCATTATCGTTTTTCTTGAATTTTTCGTTCAGTATCACTTTCTATTACTAGTTCAGTTGTTTCATTGCCGTCGAGTTTACATGAATTTTCAAGTACTATTGGCATGTAAGTTTCTCAGCATTATTAAGCCAGTTATAGGCGAATCCTTCTTTATTTTCCGAATGAATTGGATAAAAAAAAAAAAAAAAAACGTTTTCTATCTTTTTTTTTTTTTTTTTTTTTTTTTTAAACTATTTCCTCACTATTTAAGTAAGTTTATTCGTAAATTTCATCATACGGACTGAAATATGGCTCTAAAACTTTACCTAGACTTTTCCCTTCCGAATTTTGAGTCTCTGTGTGGACTGTGAAATATAAATATCTGATTTTCCAAACATTTGTGTTTATGAAATACTAATCTAATTCTGAAACTTTTCACTGGAACTATCAATGTGAGCGAAATATAGTTAATTACGAAATAATAATTTTGGAAGCATCAAAATCCCAAAGTTATATATTACACCGTGACTGAAGTGCATATACTTGCATTTTATCAACTTACTGAAGAATATAATAAAATGTAAAGAATTGGGTGACTTTTTGCAAATGGCGTCGTATCAATTAATAAAATAATAAATCTACAATCATTCCCTCTGTCTTATACATCATGTTCTTTAGCAATATCAGATACACTTCATCAATTTCTTAATTTTACATTAGATCTTTAATCTTTGTTTGATTATGTTGTAATTTCACTAGTAGAAAATTTCATTTATAATCAAAGTTTTATTATAAAGAGAAAAGAGTATCAATACAAGATTACTAATGATTTCGAGAATAGTAGTAGTGTACTATGTCAATTCTGGATTCTACAGAAATTCTATGTTTTATTTCTGATCCAAAGTCTACAATTTTATTTTTTCTTGCATTAATTGAAACGAAGACAAGGTTAAGGATGGGAACGACAGCTACTTTCTAGATCAAACTCGGAGTCTTCAGCAAAATGAAACTTTTCTGATAATTTTCTAAATGTTTGTAGTGACTGAATAACAATTTTTACTGCACATTTTCTGATAATTTTCCTTCTTGGTGTCTTGAAATGGAAATAACAATGGTCATTTCTTTCTACTAATAATAAAAATTGGGTTGCACTTTGAGTTCTAGATATCAGCCCAAGTGCAGTGTGCAGCTATGCCTGAATATAAAAGTTTTACTTGGAAGCGGTGGTGTCGGGAAGAGTGCTCTGGTAAAATTCCTTGGATTATTAGTGTTTCATTTTTTCTTAGTATCGGATATACTAATTTTGCTAAGTTCCAAACAACACAATTAGTAAAAGAAATGTTTTTGAAACAATATGATCCCACAATAGAAAATAGTTGCAAGAAAGAAATTGTCGTTGATGGGACGACTTGTACGCTAGAAGTCCTTGACACTGCTGGAACTATAAGTTTTTACTTGTTTCATCGATCATTTGTTCCTGTTATTAATTTTCCATTGAATAAACCGGATTTCTGAGATATAAGCTTTGAAAAAAATCATTGGACGAAAATCATATTTTATTTTCAGCAGATGTTATAATGCAAACAAATAATATATCCTCTTTGAGATCATCTTTGAAATAAGATTAAGCAAGTCTTAAAATGACGAATCTCGAAGTTTAGCTTTCTCAAAAGAAAAAAATCGCCTTGAAATATAAAAAATAAAAATAAATTTCAAGAACATTACTAATTTAATTTACATTATTGAATTCAGGATTTTAGATTTTATTATGTTAACCTCTTACAGAAGCAGTTTATCGTAATGCGTGATTTGTATATGAAAAATGGAAATGGTTTCATCGTAATATATTCGATTACTGATTCAACTAGTCTTGCAAATACAGTTGAAATATTTCAGAATTTGTTACGAATTCGGCAAAAATACCACGTTAGTGTCTCTTGAGATAACTGCTCAAATTTTAAACGAAAATTTCGATTACATAATACTCGAACTTTTATAACGACCTTATGAAGATGAATAATTTTATAACTTCAATGTATAATGAATACTAATAACTAATTTAAAATCTTAAAATTGGACAAGTTTTTTTCTCAAGCAAATTTAGTACGAAGAAAAAGATCAGAGCTTTAACAAATTACAGTTCCCACTGATTCTGATTGGCAATAAATGTGACGATGTTGAAAATCGAGAAGTGTCGTGAAATGCTGGCGAGCAATATGCAGCTCGATACAATTCAACATTCTGTGAAGCATCGGCTAAAAATAACATTCACGTTCTCGAGGCGAGTCAAATAATTTACATGTTAATCTATTTATTCTTCGCTTTAAACTGAATAGAACTGAGAAATAGAATTGAACTTTCGAGCATGTATAACTGACTATGTAGATATGACTTCATGATTTGCAGTTGAAATTATTGCACAGCACACAAATTAGATTGGAAAAGTTTTAAAATTCAAATGGAAATTTTGGTCGTTACAGATATTTGAAGACCGAAGGGCGAATTTCACCAATCAAAAAAAGAACGCAAACGATGGTATCCTGATAACAAGAGATCAGTGTGCTATTTCATTAGATTAGTTCATTTTAGGACTATAGAAAAAAACTGGACTTGGGTTTCTCCATTTAAAAATACTTTCTGTTCAGTTTTGGATCATCAGCTTCCACATAACTGATTTTTATTATTCTGTTCGAATATGCTTTTTTCAATTCCTTTTTTTTTTGCCGAATATTTTCTTAATTTTTTAATTTACGTTAACTCAGCACATTCTGTGTTTATATGTTAAGAGAAAAAAAGAACTAAAACAACAACTGAGGCTTACGAATTCTAAAGTTCATCTTCTGCGTTCACTTCCGTAAAAATTTTCGTACACTCTGAATTTTACTGCATTTCGTTTTTTTTTTCATTCTTCCCTGTCTGTTCTATGCATATTCGAACTCTTTTGCTTTTATATATAGATGCTTTATACAACTTGAGACATACCTATTCAGGCCTTTGCACCAAATTTTGGCTAATCAGAAGTGAATTTTGGATTCTGACAAAATTGTTGCTTTTTAACTAAATCCCTCAAAGTAGTTGTGAAGGCACCATCAAAGTTAACTCGCCTTCCAATTCCCTGTGTCCAAATTTCTGTGAAAATATTTTATGGCAGTGTTTCTGTATAAGAAATAAATATTTCGAACGTGGAGAACTATGCAAAAAGAAAAAAAAAGTATGAAGAGTTATAAAAAAAAAAGAAAAAATCACGGCAATAACGATTACTCCAGGGATCGAAGTGGTGACCTTGATAATGTTAAAACACTAAATATTTCTTGAAGTTTGCAAAAAACGGCACTGCTTGTGCAGCGGATGTATTAACAGAAGGAAATTTTATGACTTTCAGTGAAATTAACTACCTGTTACTTGTTTTTAGAAAAAGAGTCAAAACTATGCCCTCTTTGGTTTCCGATCTTAAATCTGTATTTTGTTTTGGCACTTTTTCGGGATGAAAAACTTGAAAGCACTATTCTCCGTGTCTTTAAAAAGTCAGAAAGTTACAAGAAAGGGCTTACAAAAATTATTCCTAAAGACATCCCTAATTACACTTAATTAGAGCTATATTATAACTAGATACAATGTTTCCTGTCAGTAATATCATTCTCATAACTGTTTTATTAGTTACAAGAAAGAAATTCACACAGAATGCAACGAAACCACAAGTACGCTTTACAAGCACTAGAGATACATTCTAGAATTATGGCATTGCTTATTTTTTTTCGGTGACTACTTGCTAATCTTATATTGCAGTTAATACAGCTACAGTTTATTTCGCTGTTACTTTTTTAACAAAGCCTTATTTATTTCTTCACTTTTTCAATGAAATAATATTCTGTAAGGCAAAAAAAAAAATCCAAAGTCTGAGATCCAAAGTTTTTAACGAATAATAGAAATTAATTTAGCCCAACCCTGGTAAAAAATCCAGTAGGAAAGACTGAATTGAACCAGTGATAAATGGCCGTAAACCAATTTATTATTTCCAACTTTTTTCTTGAAAATGTGATCCTTTCGGGCCTCTTCGAGGAAATGAAAGTTCAGCAAGAAGTGAAAGAAAATTCATAGTACGTCATGAAAAGGACTGGTTTCTTCGAGGCTGAAAAATGTTTAATGATACTGATTATACCTGACTTCAGAATTCAGTTGACTTTCTTGCTTTATGTCCAATTTGATGTAGTAATAACAATTAAGCTCTTTAATTTTATCATTTTTCTAATTTTTTTCTTTCTTACTACTGCAACATGTACCAAATACAATTTATAACTCTTCAAAAAACTTTTCTTAAACAAAGGCATAGTGATCTCAAACACGAAGTTTTGAAATAGCTGTAAATGAATGCCTTGAATCAAATTGGTTATATGGCTGAAAAATCTTACAAGGTGCAATAAATGAATTTTAAAAAGTAGTGATGTTGACGAATAATTTGTAGATTTTCAAAAGTAGGTTAATATTAAGAAATAGGTGGAAGAGGATGGAATAAAACGACCTAGTTGACTAAGCTATATGCACATTTTTGGAGAGCATTTGAATTCAGAACTGTGTGTTTATTGGTATCCTCTAAAACAGGATGGTATAGAGTAGAAGGGGAAAAGAAAGCAGCTCGAGGACTAGTTCTCGACTTATAAGCACTTGCCGTGCTGCGTAGCTCGATGCAGTTGTCTGGATGTAAAGAGGAACAGTTGCGAAAGCTCATTTCTTAAAATACAAATATATCGGACGGAGCTACTTAACTTTGTACAAACTCCTCTTTTTGTTTCCCCTCAAACCAAGCTCATCTTATTATCTTAGCTGCCAAGTTTTAAATTTTCACCAGCACTTTCATTTCCTTGATGTATCATCTATCCTAGAAATCTTTTCTTTGTGTATGCAGCAGTTCATCTTCTGTGATTTAGAAAGCTACAATAAAACGATGTTTATTCAAATATAGTGTGTCATCTGGGATGAATTCGAAACATTCTGTTGCTTTTTTCTTCCGATAATCATTTTATTCAGTTTTTATTGATATCATCACGTGGGATCTTGTCAAGTTTGATGGTGCCCGAAAAGGAGTACTTTTGATAAACTTTATTAACAAGGCATTTTGTTCTGACAAAATCGTAACCTCATCACCAATTTTTAGTGTGATGAGTCAGTAAATCATCAGTTGACATAAATCAGATTATTTTAGTAATACGAGTTATTTTAATTCATGCGCTTGTGAATTTCACAAAAATTTATTTTCATCTATAAACAAAACTATTCTCATCCTCATTTAATTTGCTAAATACATCCTTCATGCTAATATTAATTATCAGAGAGAAAAAAAAGAGGAATAGAACTCACTGTAAAGTTATAAAAAAGATAACGTCATCGCTTCCGCGACCGTCCCGTTATGATGTTGAAACTTTCCTACCTCTAATTTTGGACCCAGTTTTATTTGTATTGCAAGATTTCAGATGATTTTTTAGGTCATAAATATCTGTTCAATTGTGCTGTTTATGCAAAACGCAATAAACAGTCATTGAACAAACATAAATTTTGTTCGTTTGGATTCATGTAGTCTGTTTAGATGCACACATACACTTTTATTATTTATTGGATTTAAATTTTGTACCATAATATACACCTTTTAATCTTCGGTTTTTAACTTTGTGCGGGCTAATCACATCACTGACACTAGAAAGAAATAAGCAAGTCGAACAAAAAATATTGCGAATAGAACGTTTGTTATTGATAAGATGAGCTTATCATCAACTCTACTTATTAACATTGACTGTTTTTATTTACCTCCTCTAATTCCAGGTATCCAAAATTACAGTTGTCTCTCTTCATTATTCTCTCTCCTGTCCACATTACCTTTCTTATCAGACACATACACACACACACACACACACACACACAAATATACATAGAAACAGAAACAGCCAGGCACACACACACATAGATATGTACGTATACAAGCCGACATGAATTTGCTTTCATCCTAATTCTTTATTCGAGAAATTTTTTCCTGCTCTTCTCTAAATTGAGAATTCGTTTCATTTGCAAATGAGAAATGCAGAAATGAATAATCAAAACTAAGATATTAAGATGCAAGATACTTTTCCTGTTGGGATGAAAATTTTGCCGAACTGTCCGGAAGTTCTATTATGTACTAAGGTAGGTTAATATATAAGAATTGATTATAATGTAAGACTCCTAAACTTGTTCACTTTATTATATTAATGACTCGAGTAATATTTGAAGAGAAACATATTTCTGTGCAACGTGTTCGTTGAAGTGGATAAAATGATTCAAATGAGAAAACATTATTTGCTTGTTTTTCCATTTCCTATTCAGAAATGAAGTAACTGCAACATAAGGTGCAATAATACACAGCAAAGAATAGGATGTCTTGCATGTTCTGTTTGAAGCTTCTCTGAACTTTTGAATACATTCTTTCCCACTAATAAGTAGTTTATCAATTGCAGATTCTTCAAACAACTTGATTTAACTCGTCTTTTGCTTGAGCTTATATTTGAAATTTGTGATTTAGAACATCCGATGACTGAAACACGTTGAGTGTTATTGGTAACACTTTCGATGGAACTGAATATATAAGTGCAGGGAAGTTTCCAGGCAAAAAGATTTAAATGTGAATGTCTTTAACGAATAAATTCAAGAAAGTCCAATGAATCTCATTATTTTTGAACAGGAAATTTCTGTTGGTAACTACTACCAGAGGAAATGTAAAATAGCTAGCTAGCTGTCTTGTTTGTACTATTTTTAGGGAAAACAACGTCAGCATATGGCCTAGCTGACAGAATAAACAAGTTTGGCTTTTTTCAAGAATATTAATGTGCCCAGTTGTCACGAAAAATCGCTAATTACCTAATTCGGAGTAAGTAGAACTTGGAGAATATGAAGTTCTGAATAATTAGAGTTAAACTTCATTTCTCACATGATATGAAGATGTACTTTTTGTATTTTATGAGCGTCTGAAGTGTATCTAAAATTCAAGAAGATTGCTCTAGTGAATAGGCAGGGGAGGAATCTGGAATGGTAAAACAGGGATATAGGACTATATTTTGGTAATAAGATAATTATTGTACCATGAGAAATGATTCCAAATGAAATGGCATAAACTGTCCTGAAATGGACGAAGTGATTTTTTTTATTGATGCTTTCCCAAATGAAAATTCCGAAGGATGGAAATGAAAGTTGCTATGCTATAAATGCTTCACGAGCTTCACCTATGGTATTTTGTTTGTGTAAATGTGTCAGCTAAATACCGAATCATGTACCAATGATGAAACTGAAAGCATAAAATTATTTTCTTTTTCAAAATATTCTCTCTTTTGCGCTTACTTCCTCTGAAAAGATTGTAAAAATCAGTGGCATGCTTCAAAACTCCCAAATGGCTCTTTGTAAATGAGTTTGCACCTGCAGTGTAGTACTTTTTTAGGACTTCTTTGCAGTACCAGCGCTCACCTAATGATAATTGCCGATTTAGACAGTCACTATTACACGGACCACTTCACTGTCAACGTCAGAAGTCCGGATAAATATCGCATCAGTTGACGGAAGTGACGTCTCTTTCTCTTTCATCCAGCTGATGAAATGAAATGCACTAACACGTGTACACACAGAAAGAGAGACACACGTATATACACGCATTTACAGATACGCCAAGCATACACAGGCAGTAAGCATAAGTAGCTACAGAGCGAACGTTGATACATTTAGGCGGAGACTGAGAAGGATCAAGTGTTAGCACCCAGTGGTGGCATGTTACGTAGGTAGATGTAACGCACAACAGCCACAAAATGTTTTTTACATACTTCCTAGACATCTCGAATTCACCACCTTTTCTTAACTGATATCATCTTGCTTTTTTTATCACTGACTGATTGAAATTGAAAACCATGTCGTAACATTTATAATCGTAGCGGTAATTAGTATATTTGTTATGAAAATGTCGAATATGGGATATTTTCTTTGTAGATTGATTTAAATTTTAAAATCAAACAACCAGAGATTTGAAAATACTGTAACATTTACTATTCCAATGTTATACAGTAGACTCTAGAAGTCTGTTGGGAGGAAATTTTATTAAAATTACATAAAGAATATGAAGATTTAACCGACTGTCCCTCCACTTCAGTATATTCAGCATAGAACAGTTCCTTATCATGTATCAATTTATAAAAGTTAGTGCTTTGATGTCAATGTGTTTGAAAATTTCAAGTCGACCATATTACTGCTAATTCTGCTGTTTCTCAGAAAATTTTCAGAACAGATCGGTCTCGAAGTTGCTACTGAAAATACGGCGACAGTAATGGCTCAGGCTGAAATGGTGACGGTGCGAATGTCACGTGGTCAATTGAGTACACCATGGGGCTTCGCTATTGGACCTGCTCTCTCCATCATAAATGTATAATTATCCGAAACTGTCACTTAAATATTTTCGTAATTTTAAAACTAGGCTTTCAAATTTTATTTAAATATATGCATAACAACTTTTTTTTCCTTAAGCTTCATGCAATATTATTTTTGTTAGATCGGTGTTTGGTATACTTCTGAAGAGTTCATTAACGATAATAATAATAAAATCTAATTTATATCTAAACTTACAAGGGTTCTAAAATTCAATCCACAGGGAAAATTGTAGCAATTTCTCAGAACATCAGTAATTACAATGAATATTTAATGGTATAAATATTATATAATAAAACATAAAAAAGTAATTATAATAAAGAAGAGAATCCTGCAATTTCAAACCTAAAAATACTGTTAATTAAAATTTGAGTTGATATTAAAGACAAAAAAAAATTCAAATAGCTTAGTCTATGAAATCACGTAATTCTTGTACTTGTCTTTTACATCTTTTTAGAAATAACAAAAACTTTTAGTATTCTTTGCTTTTTTTTTAACCAGTAATTGCTAGAAACCGTAGAATTCGGAAGTTCATTTTCTGTTCATTCCTAAACGTTTCCCTCTCTCTGTCATCTTGTCGATCTGCTTTCAAGTGCAAATCGATGAAAATAATGATGAAAATTTTAAAAACTTGTAAGTTATAAGATTCTCTTAAAAACTCTTCTGAAGAAGTGGTAAATGTTTAGTGTCTTAACGTCTCAACAATCAAATTCTTAGATATCGAAAAAGCTAATAATCTATTAAAATCTGTTAAAAACTGCATCAGCAATTCGAAAGGATGTTAAATTCTGAAAATCTCTAGTTTTCAGTTCAAACGAACATAATCATGCCTTATAAAGTTAAAACGTCGTTCAGGTAATCGGAGGCTCTCTAGCGGACCGTGCTGGCTTATTGAATGGTGATGTCTTAGTAGAACTTGAGGGTCACCAAAATTTAAATATTGAACTGGCAAAACAATTGCTCTCGAAAACGGAGCATAGAGTCGAATTAATTGTACACAGGTAAGTTGATAAGAGATCCAGGCTCTTGAACTTGTCTAATCAAATCAGCTTCCTCTTAGAACAATTAAGATATTGAGACTGTCTTGACTTATAAAATTGAGAGAACTTTCTTTCAAGTCCTCTTCATTTGTTGTCCTGAAAAGCTTTCAGAATGATTCAAAAACAGGAATGTAGAAGAAGCATCAGCAATTTCCATTTTTTAAAAAAAAAAAAAAATAGTTAGAATTCATTTAAAGTGATTGTCATTACTTTTAAGAAAATTTTTCGAAGTCTCACACATGACAAGTGTAAAAGCAAACTCCGCACGCCCTGCCCTAATTTTCAAAAATTTTGCTCAACGCAACCAAAAGGCATTCTTCCGCTCTTGTTCCATTCGAACACCCAATTTAAATCGCAGTCGTTCTTCTTATGTACCAACTTGCCTATGCTCCTAAGCCTTGGTAAATTTCCCATTTCTTTTGCTTATGTTAAAAGTAGAATATTCAATTGATAACAGAAAATGGTAGTTTTAGGACTGCAGGCAATATAACACATCGAATTTGGCAACCATCGGTGACCGAAAATACAGAATATAATAAATTCCAACATTCCGTACTCAATGTTGGTCCGACTGACACGCAAAAAGCGGCAAATTCGAATACTCTGTTAAAAGTATCACTCGAACACCAGAATCCGGTAATTTGTGCTTCATTTGAATTAAAATAGCAAATCGTTATTAAAATAATACTTTTCTATATTAACTATGAAGAAGGCAAAAATTGATTTTGATATTGCTGATTCTAATTCAAAATCGATTCTCATCTTTCTTCCAGCTTTCTCATTTGGATAAGGATCAGTAAGAATGAAATGTACTTATAGCCAATACAACGGAATTTCTCATTGAAATGTCTTGATAGTGAAGATATAACTTTATGCGAAGGGAATGCGACGTTTCCTATTTCTGCAAATCAGTTTTTATTCGCCCCATAGTTAACTTCTATTTATCAGAAACAGCTGAAAACTGGATTGAATTCCAGATAGCTCGAGTTTTGGCAAAGATTTTCCATCTTTTTAAAAATTTTTGGTTTCTTAAAAACAAGGCAGAATCATAAGACATGCTTTGAGCGATTTAAATCATAATTTTCGATTCCGATAATTCTGCCCGACTATAATTATGACCATATCTTTTCCAATCATATTTTTCCGTAAAATATTTGCACTAAATTTTTTCCATTTCTAAATATTTAAATTAGAAAGTTCGTTTTCACAAAAAATTACGATGGTTTCATTTCTTGTTTAAGATTTGATTGTTAAATCGCAACTTGTTTGCTCTCGAATTAATAAAATAAGCATCGGAAATGTCGCAGCTGATTAAGAAAGACATTGCCAATATCTGTTCAGTGAATACTGATTTACGAATTTCTCAGAAATTATGGAAGATGATACTTCATATAAAATCACTAGACATCAAATTATTCTTGATAGCAAGCTTCACAGATCCAAAACTGCATGTAACTGTTTCATTATCATTTTAGTATTTCATAGAAAGAAAATATGAAGTAGAGCAAACAGTTAGTTTTCATAAAAGTATTAACTGAAGACCTTTAATCCCACTGAGATAATGCTAGTTAGAAGTTACTTTTTGCACATTTGCTTATTCCCACATATACATTTTTCTGCAACTTCAAAACAAGTTTTAATTGAGCTAAGAGAGCTTTTTGAACATGTAAACCTTCATGTCACTTTCAGCCAATGAAGACACTTTTTGTTTATTTCTTTTACAGTCAGCTTTCGATTTCGAATTTGTAATGACTAACGCTACTTTTCGAAATGCTGGTTCTCACTCTACATTTCAAATCTCAAAAGTTTTGAACTTCTCTTACACTTTTTTATATCTTTGCTACGGACAGGATATTCAGCAGAGTAATCGCCGCTAAGAAATCATCTCCTTACTTAGCTTGCTGATTGAAAGCAATTCGCGTGCTTTTATACCGCAGTTGTTATTCCTTATTCAGTTGTTATATGATTCGGAATTTTTCTGAAAACTTCATTACTTTTCAAATGTTATTGTTACTTTGAAGTATAAAAGCATAGTTTTTCTAATTTTGACTGACAGCACAATTAAGCTTGCTGTCACACTATTTTGAACAAAACTAAGCAGATTATGATTGATAAACTAGATTTTTTCAGGAGTCAATCGCAATCCCAGGTTTTAACGTCAAAGCACAACCATTCGGTGATCATCAAGAAGTGAAACATTTACAGTACAATTCACCGATGCCTCTTTACTCACCGCAGACAGCTGCTGAACAATATCTTCAACAGACGGGTGGACTATTTGGAACTGAGTAAGGGAATCTGATTTACAACAGTTTTTGATTCAAAATAAGTTATATTTGTAAATCAAAAAAAAATCAGCTATTTCGCTTACACAACAGAGAAACAGGAGTGAATTATCTATCATAGAACAGTTATGTCACCATAAACAGTGCGATGCCGACCCATATATCACATTCAACCTAGATATTTTATTGCAGAACACAACAGGTACTGCACGGTTCATTATTAATGTTGGAAATGATTCTTAAACTGTAACGGAAACCAAAAAATATTCGGGAAAGATGCAGATTTACGTTGTCAGCGAATGAAAAACTATGAATTGAATTCACTGAATCATAGGAGTAATAAGTCTGATTTATCAAATGTCTTCATTGAATGGATGAAAATATTTCAGTCCAAGTTTGACTAAGCAGAAGGAAGTTCCATCATATTTGCGATCAGAAACACTCCGCCTTATTCAGGAAAGCGAGCGTTCAAAGGAAAATGGCGAACACATGGTATCAGTCAAAACTACTGAAGCCACCCAAGGTGAAACTTTATCAGCTTAGTGCTTTAATTTCTTAGAGTATCAGTAGAAATTATCACATCTGTCGTTATGGTATCATCTAAACGAAAAATTTTATAAATAAATTGACTGGTGTTCAGAAAAAGCTCAATTGAACGTGGAAAATGTTTCTGGACCGCCAATGTGTTTCATTTGTGGACGCATTATCAAGTATGTCATTTCATTGCTCTCACTTAAATCTAATTCTTATACAGAGCATCTTTCGATTTCACTGAGAAATTTCAAGTCGAAATTTTTTATTGACCTTTCTTCAGCGAATCTAAATAACAATTACTTTCGAAGTGCAGTTTTTTACACCACTCTAATAGCCAAGTTATCTTCATGTTAGCAAGTATACACTTCAACCACTGTTTCCTTAATGTCTGAAAGTTATTCTGCCATCATGAGCAAATGAGGACAACATGCATACTAATCCCAAACGGACTAATAACGACCAACTTTCGCCTGTCTTTGGTTTCCGCAGTGATATCAATCAATAATTAGCATTCCTCTTGCTACACTACTTTTGATAATCAATTCTAAAAAAAAAAACCACTGGAAATACTTGAAGTGAACTTGAAATATTTTACTTGGAAATTGAAAATTCGACCATTTTTTTCTCAGTTTGTTTTTTTGAATTGCTCATTTTCAAAATAATGTTTCTACTGTATGATGCTACTTTTAAATATTATCCTGGATTATGATGCCACTCGCATATAGGAAAATAAATTACCACTAAAGAACAGGTTGAAATGTCAGTATTTTCTTAAAATTAGGCTTAGCAGTAGCAAAAATTAAGCGGTACAAAAAGCTAACCTCACTTTTTCGGTCCATACTACATTATCTTACTTAGTTCACAAAGATCTAATACGTAGAGTGCAATTGCTCATGAAAGGATACTTCAGACTATTTGAGCAGATATAGTTCAGAAGTTGTGAAAAAAATTAAGTATCCTCAATGAGAATGAGCTGGATAATGAGTTACAGATTTCTTATTTTAATGGAAACAGTAGTTGCATTAAATGACGTGATTAACGCAATTTGCAATTAAAGTAGTTTAGAGGAATGATGTGTCGCGCACACGATCGTACAGTACACGGTGAATGTTTTCAATGTTCAACTTGTGGTGGCTCCCTCAAGAACCAAGGGCACCATTTTATTAACGACAAATTTTATTGCGATGTTCACGGTCGACAATTAAGAAGAGGCAGCAACGCTGCAAAGCATGACGAGATCCAGGGGTCTGTCACTACGATATTTGGTACTTCTTGGTAGAAACATATTCACTGATAGTGATCTGTTAAGAGATCTAAATCAATTCCATTTCATTTTACTTGCATTTCAGTGATTTTTAAGCTCTGTAAAATAATGAAGCGTGTTAAATTTTTATTTTTTAGACAGCAATTGAAAATAGGCCTAACACCTGACAGAAACGCATTACTAGCATCATACCAGCCAGAAGTTATGACTCGACAGTCGATTTCGATCAGTCCAACACCATGGAAAACTCAAAGTCCCATAAGGTAATAAGCTAATTTTTTAAACTGCATGTTTTCAAACATGTGGAATCATTACATTTTTTCTTCAGTCTATGTTTGGTATCTGTATAATAAAAACTCCATCAGACATTTAGAGTTGTTTGTAAAGCAATCCTTTAATTCCTTTTTTATGACAGTTTAACTAGCAAGATTCTACCGAAAACTGCTTATAAAATTACACTGAATACAAGAAATGTACTCAAATTCAAGGCAGCGCTGGATTTTTGGTCGATTGGAACGTATATTATAAGTAATACAAACACAAGTAGCTACTCAGATTTACTGTACATTTAACGAAAATAACTCACGAAATTGTAATATTCATCATCTTTTAGCTCCAAGTAAACTATTCAGCCATCAAATTGATAAATTGAAGAAATAAACCAATATTGTTTAATGAACAAAATGGCACTTTCTCAAATCCTAATCTATTCTACCGCTTTTTTTTTTTGATCATTTTTTCTTTAAAAAAGGCAATACTATTAAATGGCAATAGGTTTGCACTCATATGCAGGAATTGTACAGACAATATCGACAACTGAAAAAAAATTATATTTTTAGTCCCAGCAATCGAGGTGTGCCACCAGCTGCTACCCATTATGGTCAAGAATTGAATGAACTGAAGAAAGAAATTTACAATTCGTCGATAAATTCAGGTAAAAGGAAGTTACTTCGCTCCTATCTGCAACAAAAATTTAATCAGATGGGAGCAGAAATCGAAACTGCTAAACGGTAATTTTGAACCTTTGAAGAATAAATCAAAAAGCAGAATTTCAGTAAAAAACCGTACTTTTGATCTTAGAGCTACCCGAACTGCGTAAAGGTATTTTAGAACATATATCCTATTTTCATGGATTCATGTAAATAGATTGGCTGCTAGCTAAAACAAGTAATTTTGTAACTGAAGTAGCATGGTTGCTTTATCTGAATTCGGATTCTGCTTATACAAGAAGTTTGAGACTTGTTTTCAATCACACTTAATTATTTATATTGAAGTTTGTTTCGTAACCTTGTCAAATGTCCTCAATATGCTAACATTATTTGTGCATTCACGCAGGTAACGCGCCCGATCAACAGTATGAAACTTTGCGGTCGTTAAGTCGCGTCCGATCCTTATCGCTTGAAATTCGGAAAGTAATATCACTACGTCGGCTTCCATGCAAACATCATTGGCCCCCAGATTCCCATAAAATTAAGAGGTATTGGCAATACAGTTTTCTAATTCCTTCTGCTTCAGAAGATTCGACCTCTGACGAACAAAAAAAATGACAGACTGGTAATAGCACTTTCAGTATTTATCAAAGAAAATGAAGAAAAGCGGCAGGGACCTCCAAGTTTTCCAAACGATATCTTTTAAGAAGACAGTTACAACAAAGAAGATCGCTGGAATACTGTCAACCATTTGGAAAAGAACGGAAATATTAAAGTAATTTCAATATAGGACGTATGTACCAGTCGATCTTATATGAAATATTTTTTCAAAATACAAATTCTGGAACATGTGAATCAACAAAAGAGGAATCTGGACGAATCCAACTGCAGTGCAGGAGAAGCATATACAGATCTTGACTGATGGTGCAAATAGCAGAATTCATGAATTATGTTTGATAGCTGTCGCTCTACTAATAATTATTTAATTCGAAACAGCAATGGCAACGAGAATGTATTTAAAACAAACCGAACTTCGCTTCTACGGAGCAAAACACTGATTAAGAAATGATGGCTACAGGAACTAAAAGGCACGAAAACAATGGGTGCGAAAAGCAAAAATAAAATTTTGTCGAGGACAATACTAATATGTTGATGCTAATAATAATACCGGACTGGAAAATCTCATCCTGTCAAAAAAGTATCCCATGATTGGAATTTGCATAGCGCAGGACAGGTATGAGATTTCATGCGTTACTGTAACGAGATTCGAAGGATCGGCATCGGTTACACGAAAGTAGTTGATCACTTCAATATCGCTATCATAAAGAGACTCTAGAAGACATGTTCCACATCGTCAAAAATAGAACAAGTAAATAAAAGGAAAAGGAACACGCAGGGAGAAGAGTGTAATTGATGCTCATACCAAAAAGAAAAGGAAGATATTAGAGAAGTTGGAGAGCTCGAAGAATGCAGACTTCGTATCCTATTGAAAAACGTGATAAACAAATTGCTGGTGAAAGTATCGTTCGATATCAGCTGAAATTACGAGATCCAGAGAAAAGGTTTTCACATATGCTTGATGTTATCGACTTCCACAAAAATCTTGACAAGTATGCAAAAGCTTCGCGTTCAGTGTAGTTTTCCCTGCTGACACCTTGGTAAAGAATGTTTTGGTAGAAATTTTCTAAAAGCTAATTCGGAAAATTTGAAATTTTAGCAAAAAATTCTCGAGAAAGTTCACTTATTCAAGTTAAGTTTGAACTAAAATGAACGTACTACATTAGTGATAAGGCATCCTAATATGGGAGACAAACTGAAGAATGGAAATGACTGCCATTATCAGTAGCAGAAAAATGCAGGATATCCAGCAGAAAATATAAATAGAACAACGACAGCAGTAGGAAATTTCTCAAAAAATCATCAGGATTCAGATGGGGATTCTTTTATCGTGAAAATCATTCGCGTATTCTAACATCATTACAAAACGTACTTAGGAATGAAGCGAGACTGGAGCGAAGGTGTATGTCTTTCCAGTGGCACCTCAATACTCTTTTGTGTCCCTCTTCTTCGCATCTTTTTCTCCATTCAAGTAGAGTAATTTAATCCTCATCAGCTGATTCCTCCTCACTGCTACTGACACTACTGCTGTTATCGATATGAAACTGTAATATCAATCAACAGTTCTGGAAGCAGAGATGGGAATATTGCTTTAGAACAAATTAGAAGAGAAGCGATAGATGTGTAGGCAAAAGTAACGCATCGTAGATAAATAAAATCTCAAGTTTTATAAGTTGCTGGCGAAGTAAATACACAGATAAAAAGCCGCATAATTATGCAAGCAGATGTGAACTACTTTCCAGCTCTTTTGTCAGTTAAAAACTACTAATAATGATTTTGTGGATGTCCTGAAAATGTAAATTTTCAACTCATTATTTACAAGAGCATGTTGTGCTATGTGAAATATTCCTCTCTGGAAGTTAATTGACCTCCAGAGCAACTACTAATGTATCGTTAATTACAAAACTTAAGAAGTGGTCTAGCTGATAATTCACCAGCCAACACTTACGCAATAAAAAACAATTTATTCCATCAAATAATCTGATAACCAGCAATATTTCTTGTCTAACAGCATATTCAGGGTAAAGAACAGTTTGCACAAAAAGGTCCTTAAATTAAACTTCTGTGAGTCAGTAAAAGCAAACAAAATGATTACTTCGATTATTAGATTAAAAGTTCGTATAAGCCTCCACTCATTTCCACCAGTTACGATAGATATACCTGATTTGCCCGGAACTGGATTCTTTCCTGAAACAGCTCTTTTGCTTTCGTTCTTTCAACCAACACGCTCCACCTTTCAAATCCTAACCACCTTATCTTTTATTTTATTTCTTCGTCTGACTGCACTCAATCTTTTGATCCCATATTTTTTGAAGCACTTATAACCACCATGCAGAGGAAGGTTTTCACTCAAATTTTAGTTGCAGAAATTCAGTTTCTGTAACACATTCAAATGTTTATGTTTGAGCCCATATAATGCCTCACTGCTAGCTAGACATTATTCGTCTTTTACACTCCAAACTTACAAGTCCTCATGAACTTTAGTTTTATTGTTCCATCTCGTTAAAATCACAGTTCTGCACTTTTTAGCCAGTAGGAGCTCATATATTAAACCATCAAATGTGCATGAACGACACGATGAAGAATTGGCAAGAGGTCGAGGTATACTTCACACTCAGGGTAACCGTATACCGTATTGTGAAGACTGTAAACAAGAAATAAGGTATTAAACTTTTCGCTCTTGAATTTCAAATCAAATTCATAAAAAATTTTGGTCTAAAATTTAGATGACGTAGAAGATATGGCCGTATTATTGCTAAAATGTTTTAGATTATCCATTAAAGCTTGTACTTTTTCTGAAGAACGATGATAATTTCTTTGATAATCGACTTTCGAAAATTTAGCAGTTTTTCAGTTCCAATGTTTTGCAGGGGTGCGTACGTTTTGGCTAATGGATTAACATATTGTCCAGATCACTTTGTGTGCTCAAACAAACCATGTGCTCGCAGATTATTGGATATTGGTTTCGTAGAAGAAAAGGGACGAAAATATTGTGAGCGTTGCTTCGAAACTCAAATTGCTCCACATTGTGCTAAGTGCAGTCAACCGATAACTGCTGTAAGTCAGGAAAAACATCAAAATTTTAAAATCCTTTCAAATACATGGCCTGGTACTAATATTGCAATGAAGAGTTACTGAATTTCCGAAAGACAAAAGGAGTATTTATTAGTCGGTAATTGCTCTACAAAAAAGTACTAAATAACTCTTGAAGTCGCAATAATGCCACTACTACTGATTCCATCGCTTTTTTCCAGGACTGCTTAAATGCGCTTCAAAAGCAGTGGCACCCGCATTGTTTCGTTTGTACCCACTGTCATAATCCGTTTGGAAATTCTGCATTTTTCCTTGAACAAGGACAACCATATTGCGAAACAGGCAAGCTCAGCTTTAATTTTCTCAGTAACTTAATACTAAGTATTTTAGCTTCCGGTATTCCCCTCATACAAAAACCGAGTGTTCGCTTTACACACTGCCAAATAAGAATTTGAGACTATTTCTCATGATACCTTTTGGGTTCCAGACTGGAACACATTATTCACAACTAAGTGCGTATCGTGCCATTACCCTATAGAAGCTGGAGATAGATGGGTGGAAGCACTTGGCGCTGCATTCCATTCAAACTGCTTCAACTGCACGGTAAATTTGTGTTCAACAATTACGTAGAAGATATGTAAGAGTTCTGAACATCAGAAATAAAGAAATAATTCGACGGTAACCTTGTCTGACGGTGAGTAGAGCATCGAAATCTGGGTCAGCTAATTCATTACTTAAATTTACTTCAGAGTTGCAATGTAAACTTGGAAGGAGAGAGTTTTTATGCCAAGAATGGAGCACCATATTGCAAATTACATGCTTGAAAATAAATGGATCAGTTTTCTTTTTTTTGTCCCCTACTACTGTACCAGTGCAGTCTAATATGATACTATTTTATTATATTCAGCTTTCAATTTAGCTAAGCTTGTTATAAGTGGCACATTGTCTTCATGTATTACAAAGTTTTGGATTTTCTGAACAATAACTGGATGTTGAAAGGGTATAAAACATTGATATCAAAGCATGTAAAACATTTTAATTGTGTGCTAGCATGAAATCCTGCAGCAAGTTGAAAATGTTGTTCAACTATGCGAAAATAGATAGACGATCAAACATTTATCGTTTAAGGCTGTGTTTTTTCACTATCCAGTTGAAATGAGCGATATATATAAGCATGACTGCTCGCAGTAAACCTCCCAGCAGCACCTGAATGATGGAACATTGACAAAATAGTCAAAGAATTCAAAAATGAAAAAGTTTGCAACGAAACGATTCCTTTGAAAACTCGAAATATAAAAATTAGCAAACTCAAAATGACCTGTGCGACAGCATTCATGAAATTCTTCTCCGGTGCACCACCCGCTGTCAATACTCCAAGCGCCCATCCTTCTAGACCAATGCATGTGTGATAATTACCACAAGACAAATTATGTATGAAGCATTCAGCAACAACTTTCGGTTCGAACAGTCCTGCGGTGGAACTAATTTCTTCCAGTTCTTTCGGCATTGTTAATATTTCACGCTCAAGTGAAAATTTGTTACGGTAAGTAAGCTTTTGAAATCGGAAAAAGAGCAACTCAGAACCATTACTTGAAAATTAAGAGTAGCTAGGATAAGAGAGGTAATCGTTGTATTTTTCCCAACCTGTGAATTATTAAAGGTATTCAAACAAAAAAATTCCCAATGACCTGGTTAAACTGATCACAGAAGAAGCATAGTAACCAGAGAAATTCGACACCTGGTAGCCTTCTGTATTTGTATTTGGGGGATAGATCACCGACACTTGTACATTATAGGGAAGTAGCTCCATATGCAATGCTTCGGCAAAACCACGCAAAGCAAATTTTGTAGCCCCATAAGCTGTATATCCCCAAATTGGACACTGGCCTGCTGCGGAATTCACGAAAATAATTTGACCACTTCGTGACTTTTTCATTTTGGATACCACTGCTCTCGTCATATAAACCTGAAAATTAAAACAAGTATCATTCACACATCTGAAATCTATTTTTATGGAGGCCTATGCACAATCTCCCCAAATCTTAAACTTAAAAAAAAAAAAGAAAAAAAGGGGAGGAAATAACTTAATCCCATATCTGTTAGAAGCATACCGCACTCAAAAAATTCAAACGCATCTGTTCTTCAAATTCTGACACATCAATCGCGTCAAAAGCACCTTGCAAAGCATAACCTGCATTATTTACCAAAATATCGATACCACCAAGTTCATTTTCTGCTTTACTTATTACTGCTTCCAGCTGAAAATTGCACTTTAACTAGATTCAAGATTTAGCAGGAAATTTATATAATTCCATTAAATTTGCTGCAAGAAATTGAACAAATATCAAGTAATTCCTGTCTTGTTCTTTCCTTTAATTCAATAAATCGGTCCCTCATTACACGATAATTCTCACTGTAGCATAAGATGAAGTGACATCAACACTGTAATATTTTGCAACTGCGCCATTCTGTTTGGTTTTTGCAAGCGCATTCAATTCGATACATGCTAATTCCAACTGTTCTACGTTACGCGCAGCCAAAGAGACAGAACAACCTCGTTTAATTAAGGATATAGCTATCGCCTTTCCGATTCCTTTCGATCCACCTGCAGTGTTTTGCTTTATTTTCTAGTTTTAGAAAATTTTATGCCATTAATACAAGAAGGAATGGTTAGACAGTATCTTTCAGAACTAACAACGTATTGAACACAAAACAATTAGACTCTAAACTGCTACGTATTAATGATTATTGATAAAACACTTGAGATAAAAGGAACTAGAAAAGAAACAAAAATCCCCTGCAACCTAAAAAGTAGCCCATTTTTACTAATTTAACAAATAATTCACCTGTAATGAATGCATGTTTCCCTTCAAAGAATAGCTTCTTTTTTCGCGGTAATGAAATATAGACTAAAATCAACAGTAATGCATAAATAAAAATCACAGCAAATGTAATGCATGATATGTAGAAGTAGATGTCCATTTCACCGTATGCCAACTTCAGTTATCTGAAAAAGAAACGAAAATGATTGGATAATCAGTAGAGTTCAATTTTAATTGGTTTCAATCATTCGTTTAAAAATATTAATACAAATAAGGCAATCCCGTAAAAGCAATGCTGAAAAGACAATACAATGATATCATAGAATTTATTATAAATGCTCAGCAAAAGTTGACCATATCCCACTAGCGCATCTTAATTTATTCTTCCCTCATATTTCTTAACGGTTTCCTGAAGCCGGTTAGACTGATCAAAAGCTTGTAAGGAACATCATAAGTCTGAAGTGAAACCAAGTACAAGAGAAAACTATGGTCTAGTAGTGTACATACTAAAATGTAGCCAACCGAATTAAAATGTAACGCGATGGGTTTGCCAAAAAAGCGTCCGTATATTGAAAGTGCTGCCCAAATGAGATTGACGTCACATGCTTGGACAACCACAGACCCTTTCCGTTCAAACTCGTCAAACGGGCCCAACGTATAATTCGGTGCAGTCTGACCTAATATTAAACGTACTGCTTCATTGACCAGTACTTCAAAATCGTGTTCAGTGAATGCACCCCCCAGTGGCACCCCAAATTCTCTGTAATTTCTATCACCAATAAACATTTAACCAAAATATCAAAACTTCCAAATCTGAATCAGCTTTTTTCAAGAATTTATGAATAAACCGAATTCTTTTCAAAAAATATCAGTGAGGGAAGAAAGAATCACCCGTTCACTAGAATTGAATTTCCACTGCAAAAATCTTTTAAATTTACTCAGTGGATTAAACAAAAATAACTAATACATACACTTTAAACGTCAAACGTCTTTGACCTGTTAAATTCACTTTGCTTGACATATAGCATCCGCTAAGTCCGGCGAGCCTTCGTCAAAAAGCCTAAAATATCCGGAGTTAACGCCGAACAAAGCTGAGGGAAATATGGCTGCACTGCAAACCTATGAGCTTCAGATTTAATAACTGCACACACAAAGTTAGCACCCTTCTCATATTCTCACTGCACTCACCATCAATCTTGAATTTTATTTTTATTTCTACGTCCTGAAAAAATTTCAAACCTAACGTACCACAGAAGGGCTAAAATACAGCTCCGGACAAAACGACTGTTCAAAATCACAATTCAAGAAGAAATTTAATACTATCTGATTTCAAAACGGACGAATATAGACATACTGATAAGTTGACACCGCACTCCGATTAAATACATGGCTAAAAGCATAGCAAAATTTAATCACATGTGCACAAAAAATTCCAAAAAAAAAAAAAAAAAAGCTATAGATAAATATTGGACACCAATTTAATGTACAAAATCAGGCAATACTCCATGCAAACAAAAGAAATGATTTAATAATTGATGTGGAACTAAACAATTTTATATTTTATCGTGTCTTCTTCAACACCACCGTTCCACGACCTTTTTTTGAAATTTCTAGACCGAAAAACTGCAAAACACGACTGACCTGAAACAAAGCTTTATTCTAATTTTAAGTGTACTACCGTCACTAAAATAGAACAGTGTTTGGCTTTCAAACATTTATGGTCATAAATACGTACCCATAGTCAATACTGTTATTGAGTCAATAAGGATTTCGAGTTAAATAAACCGGAAAAGTTACCTGTCGATAACGAGTCCAGTGTTTCACGACAAGTTCACGCTGGCTATCATCTCGGATGAATCTTTCCAGTTTTCGCTGCAAAGCTGCCGATGCAGTACGAGTCCTAAAATCCTTTTTAAAATGAAACTGAAAAGTACAAGACGATAAAACTGCAGATCCATAAAGCTTCAAGTTCAACAGAAAGGTAGAACAGCAGATGGAAGATCATTACCTAGTAAGCCAAGTAATAAAGGTTGAAAATAATTTACTTGATAAAACGTTGCTGTCTCGCCGATGTTTGTAGAAAAAAGAAGTTTTGATCTTCATTTACAGGACCAACCCAATCTGACTGTTCATCGTCTGCCTCACGACCATCGGAAGAACAGGTTTCAGACGACGATAATTCACTTGTTGAGCACAGACCATCCCAATCCATTCCTAAAATATTTGAATTATAACCACTTATTTTCGAGTTTCAGAATACCTTAAACCAACATCATCTAACCCGGTATAGTCAGAGTGCAAAAATGCAATCCTTTACAATAATAAAAAAAAAAAAAAAAAAACGAAAATAGACACTCAACCACTAATTTCAACAAAGCATTCATTAGTATTTTACCTTTGCTTACGGTTTTCGGCTGCGAAACATTAATATCGATATCCATTCTTTCGTTAGTACTTTTCCGCTTTACAATCCTCTTTTTTCGTCTTTTTCGTCCACAGCGCTGCTCCACCTCAGCTTCTACCTGGCTATCCGACTCAATGGTAACCGACGCAACACGTTTAACTACCGTATATTCAATTTCACTTTCATCGTCCGTGTGCATTTCCTTCTTCTTGAATCTCATTAAGACAGACATGAAAGTAACAAAACACAGAGCACTTTCGCAGAGAACTAATAATAATTTCTCTCTTTTGAATTCAAACATAAAGAAACTTATCACGCAAATTAAGTATAAGTTTGCTTTCAACAAATCACAGCGTCAAGANAAAAAAAAAAAAAAAAAAAAAAAAAAAAAAAAAAAAAAAAAAAAAAAAAGGAACTACGAGATTTTATTGTAAGAAATTCTCCATACAATGTGTAAACGCAAGAGAATATGTATATAAAAAAATTAATACATGAAAGCACCTAATACTGAGATCTTTTATACAAATAAGTCTGCACCCTCCCATCATAAAACAACACCAAAATGTTGCTTTCAAAAAGAGATGAAATTCAAAGAGACCAAACTGATTTGGAAACGAATTAAAGATGGACAGACAATGGGAGTTGGGAATAACATTTACTCTATCAAAGACATGTTACATTTATCCCTTTTGTCTACTTGTACAAAAAGCACTAATCAGATGGATATGAGAATAAACGATATACAGCTATCACATATAAAAATCAATCAAAAACCATGGACGCGTTATTTTGCGTCATAACTTTAAACCACATTTTCCTTATTAAGGAACTTCTGTCTAGATTAGCTAAAAAGTGGGACGAGTCGGAAAAAATAACGCTACTTCTAAGGAAAATAAGGATGAGATCAAAAAATAAAATATGACGAAGCAACAAGTACTTTGAAAAGATTTTAATACAAATAAATTATTCATCCAATCTTAATTTGCAGATAAGACAAGCATTCCTTGTTCAGTATTATTTACTCCTATTTCATTTCTCATATTCTGACAGAAAATTTCTTCGCGCAGTCATTCCGCTTATTACAAATTGTGCAAATAAATGATCGAATACTCAGTACAGATTATGCAAGGGTTACCATAATAATTTCATAAATAGTTCACATTTGTAGAGCATTCAAGCTAGATTTTGGAACCTGAATACTCGATCCTAATCACAATGCACATTTTCATGGACCAACATTAGAGCCTGATCTTTATGAGTAATATGTATAACACCTGGTGGCTGTAACCAAGCTTCCCCATCGCACTGGACTGGTAATGTTGCACCAAAAATCCTCAACTTTAGAGTGCTTCCTTGAGCAAGTGAAATGCCTTGCGAAACGCCCATTTGCATCTGTGCAATGTGAAATGACGATCGTACAGCAAAAACTTCAAATTTCCCTAAAATTCGTTGCTATTAATCTTGTTTTAGAAATTTTTATGATGATAGTGACAATCATCAATGGATTTGTTTCCGGCGCTCGCTCTATACAGCATATGTGCAAGATTCGTACACTTTGCAGTAATCCTTAAACTCTCATGAATCAAGTTCTATTTATTGTATGATACCATATATTGATAAAGGAGGACAACTAAAGTTAAACACAATGGAGCTGTAACAGTTCAATCTTATTTTATCCACTGTTCACATGTTCATGTTACTGCTCCCGTTCTAGTACTTTAATCTTTTCCAATAGTCTACTTACCCTCAATGAAATCGGAAAAGATAATCTGAACTCACGATCATCAATAGCTTGTGGAGAAAATAAATCTACCCAAGGTCGGACCCCAGCACCCCAAAAAGGGATGTTGAGGACAGTCAAACCCTCTATGCGCGGCAAAGGAATGACAATGCCATCAACAGTGAGTTCAATCTCCTGATCCAAATTAGCACATGCATGTTCCAGTACATCCTGAAATTCTCGAATTCTAGTTGGTTAGAAAAAGTGTATGCTGAGCTCCTCAACCTATATTTTTATAAATAATATAAAAAGAACTGACCAAACCGCAAAATGCTTTTTTACCTTTGTACCAAAAGTGAAGAACAGGAATTTATTCAAAAATCGCGATGAAACTATCCTACGAATACTGTCACGAGTTGACTGCATGCCTGCAATTTATCCTTCTATATATTGTGTATATATAAATTTATGCATTCTAATATTTCTTTATAAAAATTAGAAGTACGAATTCTATTCCAGGAAAAAATGCTAGAGTTCAGGTGATCTCAAACAAGATTATTTTGTTCATCCACAATTCATGAAACAAATATACCTTATTTCATTTTCAACACAACACTACTGAGATCTCCTTTTACTATTATTATCGTTAAAACCTTAGGACAGTCTATCTAAAAAAGGAGTCAGCCGAATGGTGAAATAGTTAGAATGTATGTGTGTAGAATACCAACTATAGGTAACGCAAGCATCCACACCAACAGAAACATAATTCACCATACTGAATCGTTTATTTTTAGCACGAACACCTAACTGTCTCTTGTGAATAATATCAACTGTCCACCTGTCTAACTTCACTGTCTTAGCACTTCTCATGTCACGACAAATCTGCAAATGGCAGCAAAAATAACGTTTACTAATTAGCTTTACTATCTATGAATAGTGGAAAGCAAAATTAAAAATCAAGAAAATTTGGAACCAAAAATCAAAAAATTTTCATAGTTCATCGTATTAAGTTATGAACTTCCAAAAACAATTTTCAGAAAAACAACGACCTCGAAGAAATCGACCGACCCTTCATGACCAGATCCCCATCCTAAAGTCCTACTCAGATCGTTACCAGTACCCAGTGGCAAAACAGCTACGGGCAATTTTCGTTGCAGTTGGCTGATAGCATCTAGAGCTAATGAAATCGTGCCATCACCGCCGGCGATAATGATACGACATTCAATTTCAGGATATGTATTGATCCAACGTAAAGCTGTTCCAACTCCAATATGCTGGATATTTATAACCTGAAAACAAGAAGCGTAATCCTTCAAACATCGAATTTTACTTCTAATCAGTATACGAATGTACCAATAAGTTAGCAGGTCATTTTATAACTGACAAATGATACGGAAACTTTAAAATTAGTATAGAAGCTAGAGTCTAAACTCCTCAGTACTACCTTGAACAAGTTAATAATTCTTCCACCTGGACCGGATGAAGGAGCTTGCGAAATGTCTGTAATGTAGTGAATCCTTGTGCTCCTCCACTTTTTGGGTTAACGATGACGAAAAGTGGCTTCCATGACGAATTGTCAACATTACTTGGTCGACAAATCGTATCAACAATTAACTAAAATCCATCCGGAAAAAAAAGAAACTTGCTGAAAGAGAGGCAAATCAAATATTAAATCCAACAAGGTAAACCGAGATTTCATTTTCTTAATTTTCTGGAAAAACTCTACACAAATATCCAAAACAATAATAATTTCAGTCAGTAACTAAAAAAAAATGGGTGCTACGTAAAACTGCAGAAAAAAGGCATGTCACACTAGAAGGATTGCGAAGAAAATGCCCCAAATAACGACAAATATTAGCGGCAGCATTGATGCGATAAGTTTTATAAAGGATTCATTTTCAGTGTAGGCATTTAAAAAGGTTATATTTTTAAGAATACAAAACTTCGCCAACAAAGACAATCTTACTTAAATGAAATGTAGAAAAGGACTCGTGGCTAAAGAAAATATGTACTAAAATGTTTCAGTAAGTGTGCGACTGTAAGTCAAAGAGTGAAAAAAAAAATCAATAAATAAAAAGGAAAACCTCACACGCCGCAAAGTACGGAGAAGTAAATGCCTGTTGCAACAAAATTTTATGAAACTCATTTATTCAGCCCAGTAATTATCATTTTCTTTTCTTTACAAACACATTCAGATAGTAAAACAATTCACTTCCACAGCAAAATAAAAAAGCAGCTGATATGCACAAAGTGGTCGCTCATAAAACAACGGGTTGTGTATCTTTAACATCTTGCTGCACAAGCCTCAATATTTTTTGCCGAAAATAAGTGTATCTTTTCCCGAAAATACTTGGTACTAACCTGCTTATTGCGACGACTCCCAACTTTACGTACTGTGACACAAGTTGGTGGAACAATAAAATCCCAGTTGGCACCCATAGTGCAACGTCCATTCACCTGCTGCCTACAGCGTGTATGGACAGTAAACTGCAAACGTGAAATTAAGGATGATTTAGATTCCCTCACTGACTGACGAAAAAAAAAAGTAATCTTCACCTGACAAAAAGCGCATCGAGAATCCACGAGTCCAACGCCATCGCCACATTCTTCATCACACACACCGCACACGCTACATGATGGCAGATTCCCGCGGACCTATAATGAAAAAATTTTAATATTATGGCATCAGGTATAATGAATTAAAGTGCTCATGAAAACATGCAAGTAATATAAAATCTTATGAAAATATGCAGTAGGAACCACCAAAAAACCAATTTAACTTACTTGCGGCAGCTGTCTAAAACTTTCCAAAAAAAAAAAAAAAAAAAGAAACAAAAGCTGTTACCCAATGATGCATAATTTCTCCATTTGTCGATGTAACAGTAATTTTACAACGAAAAGTGCTTGAAAGTAAATGAAGACAGGATGTGCAATCCACCATGACCCCACAATAGTCGCACTGCATTCCTGTCCGCATTCCATTTTCACAAACATTGCAATAATGTCCCGTGTCATCGTGAAACAAGCTTACAAAGTGATGTCCACCTCGAGAAAAAGTACTCCTTATTGATTGGAAATTTAGTATGTGGACGACAGAATCCTTAGGAAAGTTTTTGGAAGAAATGTTTAATGAAATGTTCTCCACAAACCTTTATAAACTTTTAAGAAAAAGACTTACTGGAAGAAACATCAAAATCTTGCGTATAATACTCGACAATTTTTGGACGTAAAACTTTTCTCAGTATTTGCACAACAGTCAATAGAAATACCGAAATAACTAGTAATGGCCATATCATTGTATCGAAGAAAAGCAACAACGCCCAATCAAAATTGATTTCAAGCTCCGCTCCAATATGATCTCCTGCACTTTCCAAAATCAGTCTGAGGAATCGTAACAAAATGTTAAGGTCTTCTGTCTTTGGACCTTTCTGTAAACATAAGACCTATCCACTGACACTGTAATATGCGCAAATGAAGTGTCTGACGTTTCCTTAGTTTCCGTTCTCCTTACCCTACTTCCTACCACCATCTTCAGGCCCCTTTGATCTTGACACATTTTCAACGAATGTCATCTCAAACGATATACTGCCAAATTTAAGGAAGAGGAAATGAAGCCATGCTCTAAAAGTCCACTTCACGATAATCCACAACTCCTCCCAATCCCTCCCTCCCTTTAAAATCAAAACATAATTGAAGATGTCTTTTACATCATGACTATTATTTGATGGGCCGCATTATGCCACGCTTCCGCACCATGTTAAGTTCTTTTCATCGCTTGTGTTTGGTTTAGTTTGGAGTCTGGTGGAGTTCATTCCCGAGATACTCCTGGGAGTTTTTGTGCTTGACTACCGTGTTGACTTGTTGGCAATCAATAGTTTTGTTCTGTATAATCCGTTTGATTCAAACATGCTTTGCATGCCATGAAATAAAGCTTAGAAAGTATCGGAAGAGATGTATTATTTTTATGTTCTCTCAAGCTCAGTGTAAATTTGCTGCTTAGATTTGGTTCCAACTAAAACGAAATAAGTTTAAGACGCTAGAGAAGTTCGGGAATTCGCTCCATTTGTTTGTCATAACGAGGTACCGCGTGGACTTTATTTGCGTTGAAATTACACTGGGTTAAATATTTCTCCCACCAATACCGCTTGCAGTGAAGAGTAATAAAGCCTTAAAAAGTCTCTACCGCGCCAGAAAGTCAATCACGAAGTTTTAAAACTGTTGTGCCTTGTTCCATTGTCAATCACTTTTCAGTTTCCCCAAACTTCACTGTATTATTTCTCTCTAAGCTTAAAAAAAAAGTATCCAAGTCCCAAAAATTTTTACTCAAAACTGGTGAACTTCAGCTGGTTCTCAGTCTCTATAATTTATTTATTCATTTTTTTAAAACAATTTCATGAGCCTACTGCTTCTGTGAAAAATGATTGCCCTGTGCACGTACACTTCCTAGAAATTTTTGATTCATACTTTGTAAAATTATATTGATGTAGTCATCTCTGGACGTCTCATCACCGTCTTGAAGTTTTGAAGAATAACGAAAGACGTTGCTTCTGGGTCGAGTCAGATTGCTTCTGTTTGTGTTGTGCGTAGTTAGCAAAATGTTAATGCATCGTAACTGAAATGAAGCAAAAGTACCTAAAAATGAAATAAAGTTACGTACAAATCAAGGTTGTACTTTTCCTCTTGTATTGTCGTCATATTATTATTAGAGAGATGATTTCAGTGAATTATTCTGAAATTCCTTCTTTTTTAAGTAGAAGTCGTTGGTGTTGGTGAACATTTTTTCACATATCCCATGGAAGATCATTTTGAATTTTATTCAGTTGACAAGTTGGACACCCGTTTACTTGAAAAGTTGCTTCAACAGGATAGAGCGGTAATCACTGTATATGTGGCTCATCCGCATCTTCTCTGTTTATGAGCTGTAGTTTTGGCAGTAACATCGAATAACGATGATAGAAATATTGCGAACTGTTGAAAATAATTGTATTTTTAACCTGTTTCACAGTGAGAGCCTGTCGATCGCACTTTTTCCTACAGAAAGCGATTTCCAACAGTAAGAATATGAGTATAATGTAATTATTATATTTGAAACCAATGAGAAATTTGCATACAATGAGATTTTGCGGAAATTTTTGCCAAAATCTGCATAATTGAAATTAAATAAAACAAGTAGCTTTTAACCCATTCTTTACAACCGGTCTGTTTACGTTCAGCGTTATGGATAACTTGCATGATTATTACATGTCGGGATTTTTGCCTCTGTTTTACCGTCAGGTAACACTGTGTCCTTTTGTTGAAGTTTGAGTTTGATTTATTCGGCAGTTCATGATAACCTGACCTTTTTCGTGAACGTTAATGCTTATGATTTTAGACATTCTTCTCTCTCCTAGACACGATTTGATGATCACCTACAGAAGAAAATGTGATTTTTATTCTTTAATTCTTGTTACAGATTTTATTCTTTTACCAGATCAATGACGTATTTCTTTTATGTGGATTCAGTTCATGATTGAAGAGTCATTCAAACATTTACAGAAATTTAACATTTGTGAGTTAAAACCGGGTTGCTAGGTCGAACCAACCAATACCCATTCAAGTCCGCTTTGTTTTTTATTTATCGTGGTTCTACTGATTCTTTAATGTTTTTATGTTGTGGTAATGATGTCCCAAGAAATTCGATCTCTGTCAGTTCATGATTGATATAGTGTCTCGATATAGTGTCTAGTAAGGCTGGATGATGCGGAAGCACTCGGAAAATATTGTTCGTAGCTTCAAAAGAGATGACAAAACACTGCCACGATGAGCAGGAGTCTTAGATGACATATTAGACATGGTTTGATGGCGCTGACACAGCGAAACCCCTATCCAAGGTTGTCTCTCTGATAGTAGAAATAGTGGAAAGTTGAAAAACTCAATATCTAGAAAGTGACAAAAAATGTAAAACTAGCATTAATAACTGTTATAGCAGCCAGCCTAATAAGAATATGTGATAAATATCGAAAAAATTACATTAATTTTTCGGTATACAGGCCGTATGGTATTTTCAGTATTTTATGGGCGAAGCAGTACCTCCGCCTCCAGTTTCGACAACTAGTGGACCGCGTTTCCGAATCGTTCCAGGGCCTGTTTTGGGCGAAAACGGACGAGTAAATGTCCCGCGAAGCACGAGCCTAACTTCTTCAGTAAGTTTGCAGGATACCTTAGGTTCCATTGATAAAATGATTGGCTTGCAGAAAGGGGGAAGAAATTGAAATCATTTGTTTATATAGTTCTTGTAATTCCTAATTTTCAGATTTGATTTGCAGGCTTCCACTCCATCCTTTGTTTCGCAGATGGGGAGTCAAGACATGCAGTTACGTCCTGTGCAATACGTTATGTTAAACCAAGGTAGCGTTTTTTTTTTTTTAAGTTATATATAATTTCACAGGGTCACTGTGTGAAATTCTGATCTGACCAGAAGTTTTTGGTTTTCAAATAAGTGGTGGAAAAATCTTTCGCATTATTTTTCGGGGTAAGATCATATCATGGAAATCAATATTCAAAAAAAGAAAAAATTTCACAGCGTGGGACTAAAGTTGGAGAAGCTTCATTTTCCAGTAAAATATAATGTCTTTTAAGGTAACAGTGTCCAAGCTCAGCAAACTCAAATTCGTAATGCTAACGCAGCAGAACAAGCAAGCATGGTTTCAAAATGTGCCAGATTCTTCAAAACGTTGATACATCTGTCACAGCAGCCTGATCAACAGCAAGGACAGCAAACTGCTATGCGAGTAACCGAACTTGTGAAGGTGAATTTTAACGTTGAAAAATATCATTTAGATACTTCTTCAACAACTAAAGAGGATGTCGTTTTAGACATACCTCATATACCCTCAGCAATTTTTGAAGGAAGCGGGATACATGATCTTTCGTTGTCCAAACTACGAGGTACTTTTATAGGTAACACAGGTAATTTGGGATTTTATGAATTAATCAATATTCATTACGTTTTAAGGCATTTAAACCTGGAACTTACTTTTCAGTTGGTAATATATGGCTCAATGCCTCCAGAAGTGTTTACTAGTCGTCTTCAGGAAGCATTACGGTCACAAGCACAGCCACATCTACTTCCGTTTCTTCAGAGGGTTTTACATTTATTGAGTTTATTAATTTTCTTTCTGGTTTGTGAAACAAGCATTTTCTAATACCTTGCAAAAATAATACATGAATGTCATCGAGACTGTCCGATTATTTTCTGCTGTGAATCGCGATAGTTAGGTTTCATGACAAACTTGCCCGTGATCCACGACAGGTTGGTATCGTGAAAGTTTTCCACGATACCAGCCGTTGAACTGTTTAGTTTCATTTTTCGCTATTACCGTCTCCTGCGGTTATAAGGAAAGCATTAATTATTTTACAATTCCCGTAATATTATTTGACAAACCTCTCAAAAGTGTTTTATTAAAGACATTACCAGCGCTGAGGGCAGCACTGCAAAAGGGTGAAGTGGTTATTGAAGGAATCGGTGCCACTGCTCCACAGCAACCACCACTTCCTGATGTGCCTCAGACTCCGGGACAGTGGGATACAAATACACAACGGGCAAATAATGAAAATTCATACATACCACAGGTATGTTTTTCATTCTTTTTTCATTTGTCATATATTTTTGACCCCAGCTTTGGTCGTTTCTAGTTAATTATCTTTTTTCAAAAAAAGAAAACAAAGTTCCGGTATCGAATTGTTTATTTTAATTTAATTTTGCACAGATGATAAATTTTTTTTTTTTTTTTTTTGAAGAGATCTACAAATGTCCTCCCGCAGCCAGCAGTGATTAACGGGAATATAGGCAGTTATTCTAAAACTGAAGGAAGTGATGAATATTCAACAGAAGAATCTTCTAGTGAAACTGAAATTCGTTCATTACCTGTGAGCCAAATACAGTATAAACTTCTGAATGGTGATGTCATTGCTAGGTGAATTTTCAATGGCGTTCTGTTAAGTTTACTTGCCGTTTTAATAATTTAATATCTGTTTCTACCTTTGGAGACTCTCCAATTCATTTTTTTTCCTGTGGATAAGGTGTTTTTTTTTTTCATGACTAACAAGTTGGTTTAATTCAGGAAAATTCAGCGAGTAATGCCTGATGGCGGTATTCCTCAGGATGAAGTGGTCGCGATGATTTCTCAAGCTGCAGAATTTAGATTGCGGGTAATGCTTGCTAAATTAGCTATTGTTGCAGAACATCGTTTGGAACCACTTCGGAATCATCCATATTACCGCGTAGGCTGATTTGATATTTACTTTACTATACCAAGACTTTATTTGGTTCTCTCATCGACTTTTTCTCGAGTAATGTTTGATTTTGAAGGCAATCGATGATACTCGACGACAGCTCCGCTTCGTAGAAGAATTGGAACGCTTAGAATATGAACGAAGAGAAAACCGTGAAAAAGAAGCATTAATCCGGCTCAGTAAAACTAAAGGGAAGGATAAAGACACTTTGGTCGAGAAAGCGAAACAGGTTGGTAAAGTTAACTTCTAAACTTTTTAATTGGTTAGTTAGGATGTAGTTGCAAAAATATAATTTCTTAAAATCCCAACTCGATTCAATGGATTATTTTTGAAGTTACAAAGAGCTGATCAGGAAGCTGCACGGAATCGCGATGCCAATGCTGCCGCAATAGCAGCGCTAGGCGGCGGAAAAATAAACAGAAAACCTTGGTCCGAAACGAATCCTTTCGACCAACCGATAGGTGCTGGAGTTTCACTTCAGGTACACATATTTAATAAAAAGCAGATTCCATTTATTCGGTGTTTAACTTTTAATTTATTGACAGTCTTTTTAATCAAATTCAATATATTTTTTATATGCAAAATTCACCCTGTCCTTCTTAATTATTAAACTTTTTGTGCAGACCCATCGACCCCGCACAAAACGAGTTACGATGCGAGATCTGCAATTGGTGATTGCTCAAGACCCGATTTCTCGAACTTCGCAACTCAGACATCGTTTAGCTTTGTTCAATTATACAACTGATACTGTTTCAGCGTAAGTTAGAGCTTGGAGTAAGTATGAACGAATCGGAATCTAATTTTAGATTGAGGCCCTCTTTGCCAATCATGACCTCTCTGTTCAAAAATTTTTTTGAACAGTTATAGGCTTTGTGCTCAGCAACTGATTTATAGCTCGGAAAATTTTTTATGACCTAAATATAAAGTTATTAACAGCTACTCAAAAACATACATCTACTGCTAGATTGCGGAATAAATAAGATGGTAACGAAAAAAGGAAGTATCAAATTTACTTTTCTGTGCAAAGCGGTGGGGTAAGTATAATACCGTTTTACTGATGTTTGTTTTATCCATTTTCTTATTTGCTCCTTAGCGCCTTTAAAACCAATTATAATTCCGATATGACGTTGTAAATCAGTTGTCGAGTTAATTTTGATTAAAAATTCTGGTTATTTTTCTGCTCAAACATTTGTCTTTTTCATTTGTTATACACTTCACATCATTACTTTTTGTGTCTACCTCACAGGTCGTGTTTCTTTGTTTTTGTCTATTTTTGTATATATTAGTATTGATGTATGAATCATTTGCTTCATTGTTCTGTAGCACGACAAAAGAAAAAATATCAACATAATGTTTTCTTCATCACGCATACTGTTGAGAAGATTTGGAGTGTAGGTGGAAATGGATGAGGCTCTACGTGAATGTGGAAAAGTCGAAAATCAACGTTATTTTCACTATTGCTTTATAGGCAGCTCGACTTGTTGCAGCACATGAAATTCACTTCCAGTTCTCAAAAGAAATAGATTTCGCATAACATGGGAAGTGAGATGCTTCTATTTATTTATCAAAATGAGTAGAATTACGTCCCTCATAACTGAAATGACAAAGAATACCGAACTGTGGATCGTTAGAGCCTGAAGCATATAACACAGCTGAAGTGTAAGTGAAGAAATTTCAGTGTTATAAGTCAACTACGGGAAACGAAAATGTTCAGAGGGAGCCAGAGATCATTAGGTAGAACCTGTCAAAACATAGCCAAATCAGAAATGAAGAGACAGTAAAACTGTTCAGTTATGATTTGGTAAGTAAGATATTTGTTTCCTAATTCATAATTTTTTTCGAAAAATGGTGATACCAATGGTCGTAGCGTCTTGTATATACTACGCTTAAATGAAACGAGAAATGAGTTTGAGCGAAGAAATAGAAAGCAATATTTTCTACATTGAAGAGATCATATGTGTACCGGCTGATACGATGCGACGTAAAAATGATATGTGATGATAGCTTTTGTCGCATTTTATCAATAGACTTAAAACAATAATAGTGAAACAATATCCCATATCATGGAAATATAGGGCAAATAAACAGCCCACTGGGTTGCCACAGCACTACTATCACTATTTCTGCACCACCACAACTGTTATTGCATGAACATCATTTATAAATATTTTTCGCTACTATTTATTTGCATCGTAAATCCGATTTAAAATGGTGGAATCAGTAAAGGTAGCTTTCTGTCATAAAGGGATTTTTTGCGTCTTATAAACTCAACCAGCGAATTATGCTCATAGGTTCAATCAACTTATTTATGCAGTCGATTTGTTTTCATCTAATAATTCCTTTTGTTCGAAGTAAATTAGAAGTCATTTAAAGATTGAATAGAATAATGTTCTATGATTCTGATCATCAGCAATATTTGTACCAAAGAATAAGGTTATGATCAAGAAAGTGATGAAACCAGTGATAGTCCTGGTTCCGGATTTATTTTCTGTAAAATTTTTCTTTCAAATGACCTTAAATCAGAAATGAATATGCACCTCCTCTTGCTGTTAGACTCATGATTTAAATAACAATGAGAGCAAAGCTAATGGAGCACTTTATTCTTGAGTAATTTTTTGGACCTCACAATCATATTAATGCATCTATAAGTACTCTGACCACAATTATAAATCTTAATAAAAAGTAATTTATGGAACAGGACTCATCGATTTTAAAAAATTTCTTGACTGAATAAAACGAAATGAAATATTCAAAGTGCAAAGTATCTATCATTTTTAACGAAATTAAAATTTAAGTAATAGATCGCCTAGCAAAGAATCTGGCAAGTGCCGTTATTAGTTTCTTCCTTGTAAGGCAGGGGCTATCCAGCAAAGCCGTTCTGGTATCACGTGATGCGGGAAATGTTTAGGAACAAATTTTTCCGTTGCCGACTTTAAAATATTTTTGTTCCTTTTTTGCTAAAAAGTTGATTTCCCGAATTTTCAGTGTTAATAAAATTTGGAAATGCATGAGATCAACTCCACGGCACGTCTAAATGGTGATGAATAACAGAAATGAGATTTTGTTAATAATATCTTGGAATTTCTTGGTAAAATTGAAAAGCATTGATTCTTCTTATTAACACATCACTGTTGCGAGAAACTTATTGTTATATCTTACGAGAAATATTTCTGATTAATCTGAAATAACTTCTACAGAAAAATAAAGAGCTTTATTATAAAATCAGTATTATTCTAAATGAGCAAAATATTGGCCGAAGTTCTGCAATAATGATATCTAAGACGTGATTTTAAATTTTTTGAAAATTTCTCCCTTTTTTAGCACCTCCATTATTGCTAGGACCTCAAATTTATCTTGCAAATACAAAATTCATTTCAAATTCCATAACTGTACCTAACTAATGCTCCTGTAAATTACATTCCATATTCATCTTGGCCGCTTAATTCATTTGATCAACTAAGATATAAGACTTCAAAATAGTACAGTTCGCCTCGAAATTAATTATAAAACTTCAACAATGTGGATTGTTAAAACGCTCATATTCCTCAATCATAAATCTTTTGTTTGATACCCATATCAGCCTTTTACAGTGTAAGATGTCAGGTCGAGCGATAAATTTCGCCGTATTTGAGGTTGGAAATATAAGTTTCTCGAATGTAATTCCCACAATCTACGAAAGTTCTCAAATTTGTATATTGCAACTGACAATATACAATATTATCAGGTAGGAATTCGTTGCTGATTTATCATGTTAAGCTTGAGTCAATTGTTAATCAAACTGTTTAATACTCACTTGAATTACAGAAACTTTAGTGATGCAAACTTTCTAGAAAGAGTTATTAGATCGCTGAAAAAGGCACGACAAGAAAAATATTACGTTAAGAAGGCATGAGGAAGAATCAATGCTGTATGCTAAGAAACACGCTGAATACCCAACTCAAATTAACAACATTTTTGTCAGTAGGTAATTCTGATCAACAGGACAGTGCTCCTAGCTTAATTCAAATAAATTGTAAGGAACCACTAATTATATTTATTACATATGCTTTTGTTAAGAGCTTCATATAACTTACATTTTAAATAAGTTAACCAAATTTTTTAGAGTTTCTAGCTATTACGCTAATTCTGTATAAGCAGGTTAAAAGCTAAAAGTAGAAAGATGCTGATGAAAACAGAAATTTTATATATTTTGACAAGAAACAGCGCATATACTTTAATCTACACCGTTGAAAAATTTGTTCTTACGTCAAATGCACTTCATATTAAATTTTTAGTTTACCCAATAAAATAGCAGAATGTGTTTTCGAACAAACGATAAAGTGTGCTTAAATATTTGAAAAAATTCAAGAAGCAAGGAGTCTTCAAACATAATTCAATTCATCAGAAACAATGACACATGATATTCTGGAAGCTCGTTATCAAGAATGGAATATGCTTTACAAGAGTAACCTGGAATTCGATGAGATGAAGATATCGGTGAGCATGCTTTACCAGCAGCAATGGAAAAAGGTCTCACAAAACGAATTGCAACAAGAAATGAACTTAAACGATTATTTGATCATTTTTTCAATTATCTTGAAAAAATTTAGACAATTCTGCCGAGATCAAAAAAATTTTTAGAGAAAAATAGAAAGATTCTTTTCACCAACTGCATCTGGGACATGCTGAACACAATAATTTTCTCAGATGATTACTTCCAAATCATTTCTTATCCAATCTCACTCTGCAATTTACTTTAATTTTAGAATCATCGATCCATCCTCCCAATATCATCAGACACTGTGATATAGATTTTTAAAATTACTTCCACTCCTCTCCATTCTTTTTGTTATTTTGAATGCTAGGAGAATAATTAAATGAAATTGTTCGTAATTTTTTTACGTCCCCTGTTTTATTACTACAAATTAGTTGACAGCTGTAGAAATTAATGCCTTTCGCTTTGTTCTTAATATTATAAACACTTCTGAATTTTTTTAATATTACAATCATCTTCCGAATTTTTTTAATCTATGTGCTTTTTCTGTAAGACTAATTTTTTTTTTTTTTGCAAAGCCTATTTACCGAAAGGAAAAAACCATGAGAACCTAAAGAAGATTTTCTCAGAATTCGAAATTCGATGTAATATAAGCGAGAATTTCAGATTATGGAGTTGAAAATACAATGAATAAAATTTTTGAAAAAAATTCGAGAAGAGTTTATGGGATCGGTATACAGAGAGATAATGCAGGATTCACTGAAAAAACTGGAATAATAATCAGAGTTATTTCAAGCATATTTCATTCATTATATTTCAAACAATATAATGCCAAACAAAAGTTACTGGTCTGAAATAAATGTCTTTTTGCTAATTTTGACAAACTGAAAGGAACTTGGACACAGCTAATTTGAATTAGTTTTTAATTCTATCGTTTTCCAACTAATTTATCAGAGCGGTCGTTAAGATTAATTTGTCTCACTCATTGTACTGTACAGTTACTAATTATATCATATCACTATAGAGCGTTTCTACTTCCAGATCATCATTATAAAATGATAGAATCGAATTTATTTATTACTTTCAGTGCTTCGGTTATCTAATTTTTTTACTATCCTAACGTTTCTGATTACTAAGATAAAAGTATACAAAAAGAACATTATATAAACTGTTGAAATTAATCAGCTCTATGTTAACTTGTTTCAAAGAAAATTTGCTCTGTTATTAATTAGACAATCCTTTAAAACTTTTAGCTTGACTGAAAAATCTCTTGGAGTACTACTAAAGGATGTGTAAGTCCACCTTCAGATTTATGGAAACCCAACTATTATGCAGAGGACTTATTCAACTAA
Organism: Setaria digitata; assembly: GCA_003640385.1. Classification (NCBI taxonomy): domain Eukaryota; kingdom Metazoa; phylum Nematoda; class Chromadorea; order Rhabditida; family Setariidae; genus Setaria; species Setaria digitata. The sequence continues at coordinate 78,039 of RCAB01000071.1, read as the reverse complement.
ACTTAGTCCATGTACTACGTCATTAAGATCAAACAATAAAACTTAAAGCATAGTACTAGGCAACTAAGTAAATTAAATAACAAATTTTAAAACAAATCAATTCAAATACCAACGTTGTCTTACAAATAGAATAAAGTAACACTGAGTTTAATAATAAACAAAAAATACAAGAGGAATTCAAATTCCTTTGGAAATAATTTGACATAGTAAATGTCCTAGAGCGGTATGTTAGTTCATCTTCTTTCAATTGACAGTTTTATCAGATATGATTTCTAAATTATGCAGTTTATTATAAAGTTAATTGGAATTTGACTATTCGCAGTTAATCCCAAGGTGATTATTCTTCGAGATGATTCACAGCATCATGAATTCTTTGAAGTGAGTTGGTTTTTTTTCGGTCATCAATTCGATTGATGACTGAAATAATTTTTTTAGTCAATTTTGATAACTAATACTGAGAAGTATTTGTTACTTTCCTTTTATTAAATCAATGGTTCATTGCTGCCGAATTTAAAGAACCGTGCTTAGTGTCAGCATTTTCAATGTCCGCTGCTGTCTGGTGTTGATAACTACAGATGAACGGTACATTGAAATCTAAAAATGAAATCTAAATATAAAAAGTAAGCGAATATTTTCTTGGAAATGAATCAGGATTGCATTTATCATGTGGACAAGTTCAAAAAATTCGGTTGCAAAAAAGCGAAAGAAAAACCATTAAAAAAGTACTTGGTCAAAAATACATTTCAGTTCAACTCAGAAAATTATTTTCCCGATAATTCTGCTGCGAAACTGTTATTTAGAAGCACTGGAAGGTTTTTTCTCTACAATTTTTCTTCAACAAAATTCCATGATTCTAAATTTCAGTGTGCATTGTGAAGTCTGGTCCAAAGAAAGCCAAAAAATTCAATTATATTATTCTAACTGAAACCGCAGGTTCGAATAGGTGTGTTTTATATCACATTTACAGCAGAAACAGTGAATATTTTAACGAAAAATACTTTAAAAACATCAGTGATTTTATGAAGATGTATGTTTATCACTTTATTTCTGAAATTAATGCTGAAATGTATATACACTGGAGGTGTTCTATTTTATTTTGTTCAGTTCATTAATTAATTTTTTATTGCATTAAATCACTATAAACTTAGAGACCTTTACAGAAGTTACTGTTCTGTTTTGGTGAAAATTTTGAAAAGAAAAATTGAGGAGAATGAATATTTTTGTAAAAGTATAGGAACCATCTGTTTTTCAGAGAAATGAAGAAAATTCACCATTCAAATTACTTTTTCAGTGTTACATAACCCTTCATTTGGTTCACGTGGATTAATTTCGAGTACAGCACGGCAAAATATTGCCCCTGGCGTGTTTACCGAGCCAGATCTTCGCGAAATTAATGAAGAAAACATATGTGAGCCTTTCTTTTCAGTAAGTATGAACAGTGCTTGTTAGCATTATTTTCCAGCTTCAATTAATTACCATTTAATGAAATAGAGTTCGAGATGGTGAATTCATATTTGGCGTACGATTCGGCCACGGTAAAAAAATTACGAAAGCCGTACAGATAAATACTTAAAACTTGCTCGCCAAAGAAATCTTTTCAGAATCTTTCAAGCTTTTGTACTATAGGATTTGTGAGGCCTGACACTAACTAAATGAATTTATGATCAATTTGTTTTTTTTTTTTTTTGTTATCAGAATACCGCTCTGAAAGAGAGCAGCCTGTTTCATCTGATTCGATAGAAGCTTTAATCAATTACTCCAACAATTATTTCTATACAATATGTTTTATATTCTCAGTAAACCTTAGAAAATCTCTTTTCCACTGCAGTTTTTCTGTGGACCAAGCTTTCGTGTAGATTTAGTAAAATTGTGCTAATAAATAAAATCAATCTTCCTTTTCATCCTTTAAAATCCCAGCATTTCGTCAGTGATATCTGCAGTATCCTAAAACTAATCGGATGTAGCAGAAATTCGAATCTAGCACTGCGGCAGTTCGCAAAGTGCCAGTTATTTCGTTTTTTTTTTTTTTTGTTTTTAGAAGAATCTGTAACGCTGGATAGCGATACTTAGAACCCTCGCAAATGAGACTGGCGACTTGTTCCGGCTGCAAACTGTAAGAGAGGAACAAAAACAGAAATCGGTTGCGGCAGAAACATCAATAAAACGATTTCATAAAAAAAAAGAAGAGAATGAAAACGAATATGCTAGAAGACTTCAAGAAAATCATTAGACGGTATGGAAATCAATGGAAGGCCGTGTAAATCCGTGCATCACTCACTGGGGCCAAATTTGCTGTGAAGCGAGCCTCTGAGTATACCAGCTGGCGTATTGGTTTACTTTGATGATTATCTGGCGTGACATACTTTGAGCAACAACTTCAAAAGCTTTTTGTTAGTTACTTTTGTGTCATTAGTAAAGTCTCAAACTAGAGTAAGCCGAGGAGGAAGTTCACGGATACAATGAAGCTACATATAAAGAACCTGTTATTTGCGATATTAATGGCTTTCATGTTTCGTTTGCTGTATATGATTGGTAACCGACCTTGGATGCAAATAAATCAGTGTGAGATGACTTATATGTATCGAATTATGAATTTCATGGTATGCTTTCCAGAAATTTTCTAGACTACTTGTTATTTCATTGGTAACATATCTAGCCAATCGTGAAGTATTGTGGGCATTTTAATATTATAGAACATTGATGTTAGCCTCACAAACTTGAAATATAGCGAAACTGAAGATGGCAGATATCCGTTTTCGAATGATTTCAGTGGATACTCAACAGTTCTTTATGGGGAAGGAGAATATGCTCTCAATTACATGTACTGTTTGCTTTCCTTTAATACTGCAAATTATTTTTGAAAAATTCTATAGAAATAGAAGTATTACTTCTCTCTAGTTTAATTCTATTTTATTGCAGCAAAACTGAACAAGTTAATGGATTCCCAATTATTTTTGTTCCTGGTAATGCCGGTTCTTCAAAACAAGTTCGTTCTCTGGGATCGATACTCCACAATAAGACGGAAAGTAGGAATTTACCGTTCACATTCGATGTGTTTGCCATTGATTTCAATGAGGTTTGTTCCTGTGAAGTATGCTTTTGATAGCCTGAGGATTTAACTTTAAAGTAAGAGGCGAATCAGCGTCATCATCTCTTAGGAAAAAGACAAGCTTTTTTGAACTTGGTTAAACACTCTTAAAATTATGTAATTTTAGGAATTGTCAGGCTTGTCAGGCATGTATTTGGAACGGCAAATCAAATATCTCGAATTAGTAGTACGACATATTTGGGATATGTATTTATCCCCACCTCATGGTATTATATTCGTTGGTCATTCGATGGGTGGTATAGTTATACGGTCACTGTTACGAAGCGTTCATTTTGATCCTGCTCGAATTGCATTTATTGTGACCTTGGGAACACCACACAAAGATGCACGTATGTTTTCTGATAAATATACATTTATTGGAAAGTGTCATCAATATAATTAATTTTTATAAATTTTCTAGTGTTTTTATTTACATACGTTTCATATCTTTTTTAGCAATGGTTTTCGATTGGTATTTGAAAAATATTTATGATCGAATGCATGACAGTTGGAGAGATCGTGAAAAAGAGCTGGCAAGAATCTTAGTCTTATCAGTTTCGGGTGGTTTGAAGGATCATCTTGTACCAGAACACTTTACCTTCGATAATGGTATTCGACATATTTCAACTACTGCTGTTGATGGCATTGAGCTTGAGACCGATCATCTCTGTATCGTTTGGTGTAACCAGTTGGTTAGGTTTGTATTCTAGTTTCCAATTTTTTTTGTTTTTATGCTTAAAAATTAACATAGTATGTAACATTCGGAACACATGACATTTTAATCTGTTGAGAAATAAAACTTGAATACAATTCAGGATATTTGTTGAAGTAGACATTTTCCTTTTTTTAAAAAAAAAGTTTTCTAATTACTTTTCAGGTATATCTCACGTCTGGTGATTGAATACGCTTACCACCCAGAGTCGTTTCATGAGCGTTCTGATAATATAGTCAAACAACTTTTTGATGCTGATGGGCTACTCAGAGAATTAGCACCTATGACATTTAGTGCAAGTACTGAGGTTATCGTCGGGAATGAATCGATTTTTGTAGGTATAGTAAATGTACACATCTGTTGCACCGATACTAATATGAAGAATCATAAAACTCTGATCATAATAAATTCAAAATGTGAACATTATATTTTTTGAGATATTTTTTTTTTAAAACATTCTTAATTAATGTTGTGTAAATCTCATTAATTGCAATTGTATTATGAACATGCATGTAGATGTGAATTTAAGTTGTTTTATCTTCTAGGAGAAAAATAACGGCAGTAGGCGGAAAGAGTTCGTCTTATCATTTCCCAAGAATAGTTGGTTGTTTATTGAAAGAAGTTTTGGAAGTTCGTTGTGGACATTATCCGGGCAGCCCATTTATTCGTTGAGCAATTTGCAGCATTCGTTTTATACACTGATTCATTCGAGTGTGGCAGAGCAGATTTCGGTACATTTGGAACCTCAAAGATTTTTCAAGGCTATTGCACTTCGAGAAGATCCAGCAAAGCTTGATTCGGTATGCAATAAAGTCTTTAGTTATTTATAGTTTTAATTTTTTTTTTTTTTTTTTGATCTTTATTCTCAGATTTTCAATAAAATGGCTCTTCAAGAACATCTAAACCACCAAATTATATCATTTAACGATTTTTGAAGCGTGTACAAAATTCAGTTCGAGAACTGTATTAAATCTCTAGCCCTTACTGCATTTTGCCTTCGAGGAAAGTCGTCTTGGTTTTAAATTCCAAATAAGTTTGATACAGGTCAAATTGAATTTTAGGTTGTGCATATTGGATTATTGTCGCTACTAAAAGGTTGCTTCACATTTTTGTGGAAGCTTGAATTTGAAGATCATAAACCTGCTATTTTATTACCTATTTATTTCCGATCTCCAGTTATCGCCGTTGTCATATCGCTTAAACTAGAATCGTGCAGTAATGCAAGTGGTTAGTTTGTGCTTATTTATTCTAGATTTGCAAGTAAAAAAAAAAGGAAAAAGTATTAATACTTAGGGTATCAACCCGAGATAGACGTAGTTTTCTTCATTGTTCCTATTCTGGGCATTTGAAAGCTCTTAATTCAGTAATTTGATCTATATGTTTTACGGTTCACCTACTGTCGCCTTTGAATTCTGATGTATTTCTCCTCAGGGTTAATTGATTCGCTAAAAGTACTTTTAGACAATTTTCGCTCTTAAATTTTTCCTTTTTATCAGAATGGTTCGCAAAAGTTGAATTCCGAAGCCAAGATTTGAGACGCATGAGCAGTCTTCTGTCCAGTAAAGAACTTCAAATAGTTGGATATTTACTGAATAAGAAAGAAACAAAAGCTGAAGTATTTTTCATATTAAATCAATGTTGCCGTTTTCGTGCACGACTGGGCATCAGTTATTTAGATACTCTAATTGTGGTATGTTGTATGTAAGTTACCGTAGCAAGCTGCAAGTTTTAGTTTTTGCTTTTAAGTTTGAAATACAGTCTTAAATTGTTTGTGTTCAATCCATTATTTAGAAGATGAGCAGACGAATGCAGTTGTTATGTCCATTTCTTAAATCTTTTTGCATTACTTTTATAGCTTACAGATGCTTCGAATGTATGGATCCGTCGTTCCTTACATGTTAAGCATATATATACTTTGTGCGCTATCAATTACCACATTAGCTGGTATGTCATTTTTAATGATCTCATTTTGAATAGTCGAGTGTTTCTTAACAGATTTCTTTAAACAGAATCTTGCTGAATGTTTTACTATAACTTTCAGATAAGTACTTTTCGGACATTCAAGAGAGCAAAATAATGTGCCTTACTTTGGCTTGCCATATGTTCATCATTTTCTGCAATAATTTGTGGGTTTTTTTTTTTTTTTTTGAATAGTCTTCAAATTGCCCAAATCAAGATTCATTACTTTAATATCTACAGTTTTACTGAGAATTGTAAGGGAATTTCTTCTGCCCTTTTTTTCTCTCTTTTTTAAATTTTGTTCACTTACCTGTTGTGATTTTTTTTAAACATTTGCAGGGTTGATTGGTTTACTTTGTTGATTTCATCTTTAATGATTTCAAGTTTCACATACATCCTTCAAAAATTAGCGGATTTGTTCTTTCGACTAATGGAAAGCAAACATTCAGAAAGGTGGAGTGGTCAATTGATCATTCGGTGAAGTAACAGATTTTCACTAAGGAACACTTGTTGCATTTATATATATATTTTCATATATATGAAAACATTCTAAATCTATATATATATAGGTCTAGAATTTTCTAAATTAGAAATGATTCATGTCTTTTTGCTGTTTGTTTATCGTTGTTGGAGTATCGATTGTGAAATGTTATAGCGTTTATTTCAGATATGTAAAGTCTAGAGGTTTCAACTTTAATGAGGTCGTGGTTATTGCGATATCTTTGTTTATAAATTATTCTTATAACGGCTTCTTCGCTCTTTTGATAGTCGTTATTCCGAGTTCACTGGTATGTCATATTTACTGGATTAGATTCATATTTAAAACTCAATACAATCTTGATATCTCGGTTTTCTTGAAGTGCCATGTTCAGAAATTGATTAAAATGCAAGCTGTATTTTACAAACTTATTTTGATTGCAAACGATTTAAGTGTCACTCATGATAATCCTTTCAGGGAAATTTTTTTTTAAATATTAACATGTATTTTCATGTTTTCTTTCAGCAACTTGTGAGATCAGTGAATTTTTCAAAGACTGCTAGTCTTTCTAGTTTCTTCCATCCAAATCTCTTAGCTATTCTTCACCTTTATGTCGTTTTGGTTTATGCACCGTTTGGATTCTGCTCAATGTGGAATATAATTAAGTATGGCTTATTTGCCGTTCATGAAGATCCAGCTCGTATTCCAGCCTACTTCCTGGTTTCCTTGAAGCTTATTCGACTTTGCATGGGCAATATGTACTTTTTTAAAGCGGTATGTTTCTTGGTAACTTCATTACTTGTTTGAAGAGAAATCTAGTGAAGTTGAATGGATCGGATGGATTCGCAAGCCCAGATTTTTTGTAAAGTTTAACTCGTATTTAAACTTTTAGTTAATAACGCTGTCCATCGATAGTGGATTTTTGATATTCCAAAAAAGGGGAAATATAAAGCCATGAAGAATGAAGTTGTTTTTTAAAGTATCTCATGTTTTACTATTTCAAAAATGATTCAAGTGTAACACAGTTCCGTAACTGATATTATATCAAAAAAGATTGAAATCCTTAGAATTGTAGATGTGCGGTCTTTCAGTTATTTATAATTGAGTAAATGATTAAACCTATATTTTGGTTATAAAGTTCCCTCTGATGGATATATTGTGCTTTACAATTGATGGCTTTCGACATATGTTCGTTTCAATAGTCAAGTAATTCACAATAGATTAACAGACCAGTGGTACTTACTAGTTAATAGTAACCGAGGTTTCGCAGTTTCTCTCATTTATGATTGAAACTCAGTTCAGCTGAAAAATTATGTCTTCTTTGTTGATTGCTTCCATTTGCAGTACTACATTTCACTGGCTGTATTAATGTATACTGCATTTATTCGGCCTTTTACATGTATTGCGCAACTGGGGTTTTCTTTCATCGCAGTAATTGGACTCAACTGGTTTGTGAATCAAAGCGAATCGAAGCGAAAAATGAAACTGTAATAGGCGTCATTGTGCCTGTACAGTATTAGCAGGACTTCGTAGATCTTTTAGTACTTATATAGTGGATATTTTAAATACGACTTGACCTTGAATTTGATGTGAAAGTTACAGGACTTTGTTGTGAAAGACTGGGAAGTGAGTTGCTTATATACCGTTAATAATTATGCTGAAATATTTCCTTTAGTCTTCTAATTTTTCATGAGATACTATCACTAAGATGATTAAGTGCTTCTATCCATACTTTTAATATTTTCTGTCCCAGTGTTTTAGGAGTTGTTAGCTGCTCATTTAGTACGTCAAAATTTTAACTGTACATTCTGCGGTGATCTAACTGATTTTTATGTAGCTTTAATTGCTGGCGCTTAGTTTTATTGTTTGACATGTGTTATTCCATTTAAGTTGTTCTTTGTTCTAAATGATTTGAGGAAATATGTACAAATATAAAAGATTATGGCATTACCATTGCGGGATAAAGAAATTGTATCTAACTGCAACTTTGAAACGCCTCATCGCATTCAGTCAGACTCCTCACAATTAATAAATACTTTGTTGGAATTCAACTAATCGATCGAATAAATCTGTGGAATACATGATTTTAAACATATAAAAATTGAATAAAATATAAAATATGTAAGCTTTAAATATATGGGAAATATAAATATGATTTGATTTATGATTTAGGTTCAGCTTGACAAGCCCAGGGAAATCTACGTTGGGTTCATAACAGGCGAAATACCAACCTTTCCTCCTCTACCACTCAATCAGTTATCACCACTTTTCCTCTAAGAATTCCTCACACCCTAAAATGCTGCAATTACACATTATACATTACTCAATCATCACTAGCCCAGTATCCGATGCTGAGAACACAGTGACATTTCATCCTAATCTAATTAGTATGAATATTACATGAGAATACTGAACTCACTATGTGCAAAATTCACAAGGTAGAAGATTCATAAAACACAAGACGACGGTTTATGATTAACAAATAATCAACCTCCTCAGCAAATATATGGAATTTGCACAATCATACGTTTCTGTACATGAAGAGGACGTAGAAATGGCTGTGAACAGGCAAAAACCTAGATTTCATGTCTAAAATCTCATTAAGGCCGCTTCTTTCATTTTATAAGGTTGTTGGCAGTTAATTAAAGTTACACTGCGGAAAACAGCCTTCTAATTCTTGAAACCGTAATAAACTGTATGTCTCTATAAACTATTGCAGACTGCTCTAAGAATCACCATGAAAACCAAATCAGTAGAATATCACACTATAGGGATACCACGCACGTTTGTTACATAATACTGACGGTCTGAAGAAGCTACTCCAATTAACTAAAACAAAACCTTCACTTTTATACGCCTCTTGATTTCAAAACCGATTACAACCAAAATCCTACCTGGCCAACAAATACCGGAATTACTGAACTACAGTAAAATTAAGTTCTGACCGCCGCATTACAAAGCGAATGAGTGATAAATGCCCTATTTGAAAAATCTATGTACAATAAAGCTTGTCACAGAAGTAAAAACATCTCTTCGAAAATATAACTGAGAACAGTTGAACAAATTTTTTAAAGTAAAAAATAGTTCACGTATGTGAAAAAAAAAAAAAAAAAAAAAAAAAAAAGGAAAAATGCACCGCGCAACTTTATAGAAAAGCTAAAAAATTTAAATGTATTATTCACTTCATCAAAAAGGGGCAGGAGAGGAAAGAGTCTGTAGAATATATAAAACAAGATTATTCTCCTATGATATTACAAATAAGGAAATGTTGTAAAAATCAACTACAGCAAAGGCGACAAGAAGGATTCCTGGAATCGGCCCTTTTTTCGCGCCCACAACGTGCACATACCGGACCACCGCTTTCATTCTGATTATCAGTTTCAATCTGCAAAAATTAGCATAGAGCTTCCAACACTGAAAGTACGACGTTTTACTGGACAGTTAAAAGCACTGAAGACTGAATTAATTCGGGAAGATTAACCCGCATCAAACAAGTTTTAATAGCGCCTAGTTCATGTTGGGATAATTTCATGAAGAATCCATCGGTAGCTACTAGCAAATATCAAATAAGAATTGACATTTACTCCTCACAAGTTCACTTCAGGAAAACTAACCGGCACAAACAAATTGAATGATCCTAAAGATGAGAAGTTTTGTAAAGAATCTATCGGTGACGGCGGTCGAACTGCTGTATTTACTCGCAATTCACGCTTGAGCAAATCAAGTTGTAATAATGCCTTCAAAACTATTGAAATTTAATCAGCTAACAGAAGGATGAATATTATTATAAAGAGGATATGTAAAACAATAAAAGAATTCTCAATAAATGAAAAGGTTGAAACTTATTTAGCAATTCAGCAAACCGTAGGAATTTCAAAGCAGAGCAACAACAACCTGATCCCGTTCATAGAGAGCTTTCGACTTGTCAACCTCTGCTTGTTCCGCAACACGACGATAATATTCGGCATCTTTCTTCCATGCTTCACAAGCTTGACGTGCTTGTTTCAATCCTTCTTCCCACGCAGTTAATTTTTGATGATGAGCCACGAGTTCTTCACTTTTCCTTTTCAATTCCTTTTGTAACTCCTCCTTGCTCATTTCGTGCTGCGGAACGGATAAGTCTGTTTTCAGAAGATCTGGAAAAATGAAATAAATAAATAATGGGCTACCTTATACGGTTCCTATTAATGTATATATAGATATCGATTCACTGACCAAAAATCCAAGGAAATTCAAGTATTTGCAAATGCCATACAATAACCGAGACATACCTGAACCTAGCGAGCTTGGCAATCCCATTAATCCCTTCAACTGAGGAGCCGCTGAAGGTAAATCGATAGTAAGTTTATTTTGGTGAAACAATGACTCGCTAAGGGAAGCTAACGGCGGAGAGCCAAATGGAGAGTTTGAATTTGGAATCTGCATTGGTGAAGAAGAGGATGTCATAGCTGAAAAAAAAAAAAAAAAAAAAAAAAAAAATGATTACCGCTCCACTGCTTTATTTGCGTTATGTCCTACTGACGGATTCAATGAAATTAAGTTAATATACAGCACCTTTTGCGCATTTAGTCGTATATGGAGCAGAAGGATTGATTAAACTCATTATGTTTGAAGAAATCAGAATTAAGGATATCGGATTCTATGTACCAAATTAAATGACACTGTTTGATTAAATGACACTTTACTTCAATAATCGAAATATTACAATCATAAACAGTTCTCGTGTTTACGTTCCATATCGTCAACAATGTTATTATTAATTTTAAAATGTTCTTATGAAGCAATACTAGGAAAGTAAAGCTTACGTGGATTTGTGAAAAAATCAGGCAAGAATTTGTGTTCCTTCTGTTCGGATATTGGCGAAAGTGCACTACCTGACAGTTCATCCAAGGACAATTCATCAATCGCTGCTGGCAGCACACGCATTGGTGTATCTGATGTCGGTCGAGCCATTGCGTTCAATGACGAAAAAGTAGGCAACGATGACACCAATGCTTCGTTGGCACTTGTTACTGAATATCCTTAAAACTTTTTCCATTAAATAAAATGATATTTTCAAATTTAAACTATGAATTGCAATGTCGAAAACTTACGCTACTTCCGAAAAAAAAAAATGAAGCATTAAAAACATACTACAAAAACCTTTTAATCTGGTAAGCATAATCCTAAAAAATATTGCAATTAACAATGAAAACTTACCTAAATCTAGCTGTCCCATATTCAACGAAGAAGTTCGTATACGGCCAATAGCACTATCAGCCACGCGCTGAGGCTGAAAAGTACTCATGAAGGAAATCAATAAAATAAATATGGATGAATTAAACCCAAAACAATGGATGTTGGTAGCCGTATGTAATCTAAAAACTCGAAAGTTTAATACTTACCGAAACTTGAACACGTTCAAATCCTGGGGCTTTTGGATAACTACTTTGGAGCCCCTCCTCGCAACCAGTTGCAGGTACAGTTTTTCCTGGCGCTTGCCTCTGCTTCAAAACAGCCTAAAACTTAGCTCGGTTTGCGTGATCCTTTGTAAAAATTTGAAAAATACATATAAAAATAAATCATTACTGAATAAGTGGGTGTTGCGGCTGGTGCTGTTGTTTGAATTATATTATTCTCTGAAATAAATAATGATTTAAGTAATTAAGCGAATTAAACACAAAAGACTGGACAAACTTATGTAAAAGTGGAAGATTACAATATACCAATAATACCTGGTCGGGCAGAAGGGGAAGCAGATGGTTCAGCGTTCCCTGAACTGGTGGAACTGCTGGGTTGTTTCGGCGCTACGGGTGCCTCCGAATTGTTACTTGGCCGATAATACGGGGCACGTTGTACATGCAGTTCTGAATCGTGGTGTGCAAACGCGCAAAAAACAGCACGGGGGCAATAGCCGTGATCAAGCATATCGTTACATTTAGTTGATTTATATATTTCAGGATGGAACTGCTGTTCGGTCCTCGTGTGACAGTATCCACAGTCGTCGCCATTTTCACACTGTTCTGGTTCTAACCATTCATCCGCTGATTTCGCTGTTGGACATGGGGTAGACCTTAAGATGATTGACGATAAACGAGGTACAGAAATAATAACCACGACTAGTACGGTGCATTATGGACTTCAGAACATTTTCATTAATTTTCCAACGTTTGCCTCAATTAAGATCAAAACAGCTTCTCACCGATACTTATGAACAGCTGGAGGTCTCCGGCGATCTTTTGAATTATGATAAAATGGACATGCATAACCTTGGCGGCAAAGTCGGGCTGGCTTTTTGCACTGTTCAGTTTTATAGCATGAGAGAACATGGACTTGATCTGCAAACGACTCACTTAAATCATGGTCCTGGAAGACCTTGAAAATTAACGATAAGTTGGAGGATCACCAAACGTGACCTCTATTACACCAAAAATAAATATGAGAAAGAGAAAATGCCTTCGCCAAAGTCACTATAAATTACCATGCCATAGTGGATCTTCCACAACGAAACTAGTCCTCTCGCGATTTTCTGGATCTAATAAGGCGCCATTCTGACTTTCCTGAGAATCATGCACAGCTTGTCGAAGATCCTGAACACTATGAGCAAAAGCACAATGGGGACCGTTTTTTGCACATATACCACGTGCATCTGTTGGATGCACGCACATTGCTGTTTTATAGTATCGTAAATGATATTTCCGCTCCACATCTCCAGCTACGCGGTGTAAAAAACTGCAACTGTAAACAAAAAAGGTTTAAATTAAATCCAAAAATGTGATATAAATGTATCCAGCGTTATCGCTTGATACATAGGAATTTCTGAAAGTAAAACGTTACAAAATTCAATTGCTGTTCAGGTGAACGACTAAAAATTAAGTTAAAAAAAATGAACCAAAACACCTGTCTCCATCTGGACATATACCAGTATTCTCATCGTATTTGTCACAATACACGTCGGCAGAGTAGTTAAAAGTACCATCTGATCGTCTTATGGGACGACGTCTTCGCTGGTTAGCAAAATGCCAATTAAAACATGTATATGGACGGTGCTGTTGGCACTGGTGTTGTTTAAATTGCGGACATGCTTCTACTCGGAAATCACGAAGATAACTAAAATATGTGAAGTTACACACTGAAAATATATGCATAGTAATGTCCCATAGTTAAAACATTAGTCAATGACACTGATTAAAATTTTTATTTAGAATGGATAGCCTGCGAGATGATATTATTAAAAATTCATACCAGTTTGCTGGGCCCATAAATCACATCCAGAAGTTCTGTTCGATAAAGCAAAGTACGTAGGACAGATTCTTACTAGCAAAAAAGATTTTCACCTCGGTGACTTTCCCAAAGATGAGAGCGAAGGTGAGCTAAGGCAATTAATGAGATAAACAGTAAAGAAGAACGTTAAATGCTTACTGTAAGTGATTCGGTTTCTCGGAGCTGTTAAGTGTTGGGCGGACAACATCCATGGCCACCATCCATGGAAGGGATTACATTCAGAGAATTTTGAGAAAGTATAAACAAAACACAACGCACCCCTTCCCTTCACCGAAGAGACACACACACAAACCTTCCAGTGTACAACGATGAAAAATCAGCTGACAACCTGGCGCATCGCCAAACAACACTCGTTGTGGGATTTAAGTACACGTGCGCGTTTGCAAAAACTGCGCAGCACAGAGAAGTGATGCGCTAGCCTCTAGCAGGCAGATAATTCTGGACGTCGGGTGGACTAGTACATCCTCAAATGGCATGGAAGAACAAAAACGTAAATCTAGAGGTCTTTTTCTGACTTTTTAATGTCCTACAACATATGTGTTACACAGTGGCTTTCAATTTTAATGGTTTGTTTAACTATGATTTCCACATTGGAACTGCGAGCAGTAATCTTTCTTAATTTTTTTACAAATAGAAATATGTTCAGTAGTCTAAACTGGAATTAAATAGCGATCAAGGCAGGCTGAAAAGAATGTACCTTATGCAGCATTAATGTAACTATTAAAAAAAATCTGACATAGCAGCGTGGAAACTGTAACCACTTCTCTGTGTGAACATTTCATATTACGTCTTCTTGAACACAGGGATGATTCGGTAGTCACTATACAAATTTTCTGGTATGCAAGGAGGTTGCGTGATCAGTCCAATCAAAAAATGGAGATTTTTGTGACAAGTCGGAAACCTTTTGGATGCATTGGACAAGGAGGGATAATGGTGCATAGTAGTAAGTGATAAGGAAGGAGCGGATAGTGTGTATTCATCATGTCACCATCGATTTTAAAATGCACTTTATTTCTTCCAGAATTTGATTTGAACTAGCTTGAATGAAATGGACCAACTTTATCAGAGTGACAGCAAAAGCATTGTGAATTTAAATCAGAAAATTCCGGAGAAAATAAGAGGGACACGTTAAATAAAAAATGTAATTTGTTCAGGACGAATAATGAAATGAACACTAATAAAAGCATTGTGAATTTAAACAAAAAAAAAAAGTAAGGATTAATTTATTTACGGCACGTCTTTTACAACAAATGCTTTCTCACTTGTGTCTCATATTTCTTGAGTTTTTACTTTTCTCAGCTTTTCTGAATTTATTTCCGTCAGATTTACAAAACAGAACTGAACAAGGAATTTTTTTTTCATTTCTTGCTTTCAACAGGAAGTGATTATGACCTTTCCAGGTGGGCATTCCATGTACTCCATTCATTAACTCAATCACAAATAATCTTTAATGTACACCATTGGTCTCAATCTCCCATGAACCCATACAACTCATGCATGTGAACTCTTCTCCTCAAGGAAAATATGGTCGAATACGAGTTACCAAAAAAAAAAAATGTGAAGCATATTGAAATGATTTATGATTGCTGTGGCATTCATAAATAGAGTTAAATTTTGTTTAAAAATTGTTTATACTAACAAGCCATTCAACAGTATGGCCATGGGATTTAGTTTAAAGTCCAAACTTTATTTTAGTTCAGGAACACAAGAACCAGCAAGTAGTATTACGTGTGCCGCAGCTCCCTTTCTCGAAGAATTTATAATTCCAGCGCCTTCCATGTCTCTCCCGAATTATTGAGATTAAAATTTTGCATTGGCTCCCCACCAAGAATCGCGATTTGATTGGACGAAGGTAGATTTGTGGATGGATGAATTGACACGTTGCGTTTTGGTTGTTTTCGTGAGTCTTGTAAATGTGAGCAGGGAGGGAAGTAGTCCCGGTCTCCTGTTTAATGTATGATTTTGTTTGTTTTAGTTTCCTTATTCATTTCTGTTTTCTTATGCAAACTTATTCATTGTTTATCTCGGACTTTTTCAAAAACTCTGCACCACTCACTGGCGCTGCCTGGGGAAAGGAAAGAGCTTTATTCCGGAACTTTTCTACCATCTTCTAATACATCGGAAACTTCTGTCGCCAGTATCGAGCAAGACTTCGTCGAATAACTGTGCGTAATGTTTTCATGAATTTGTCACAGAAATCGTGTTGTCTGGGTCACTACAATGAATATATTTCGTTTCGCCGGTGATTCTTCGCATCTCATTGCCATTGTCATATTACTAGTGAAAATATGGAAAACACGTTCTTGCGCAGGTTCGTTCTAATCATTATAATTTCGAACCCATTTAAATACAGGCGTCACTGCCTTTATCAGGATTTCTCTGCATCAGTTTATCAAGATGTTATAGACTTTAGCTGTTGTTGTAAATCAAAAGAAAGTAAAAAAATTTCAGGACTTTCTGGGAAATCACAACTTTTATTTGCATTTGTTTTCTCATCGCGTTATTTAGATCTCTTCACCAATTTTATTTCACCTTATAATACAATCATGAAGGTAATGCAGCTTTGGTTATTGGCCGCAGAATGAAAATAATGCCCTAGATTAAACTTCTGAAAATTAAGTAACCAACATAAACGGTGGAAATTTTGCTTTTACAATCACTGTTGAAAGTTGTCACTAACAGTTCTCAGAAATAAATAAAATGTTCCGTTCTAACGTACTTGTTCGCTCACTGAACAGTTCTTTTTTTTTTTTTTTTTTTTTTTTTTTTTTCAAGATATTTTTACCGAAAAAGTGAACCTGTATAGATTAGGATAATAAAAGTCTCAGAAGGTCTCACTTCATGCAGTTTACGGAGTTTGTAACTCAATTTTTCTTGTTTGGTCCTTTCCCGAGAAAAATTTTAATAAAAATAAATATATGTCTTGGAAATTCTGGTTTTTATATTTGATGTTTTAACCCTGCATTAATCACTATATTTCAAGATCACGTTTTTTTTTTCTTAGAGCGTCTTTTTCAAATTCTTCAGTTTTGTTTATTGTTAATAAAATCAAGTAGCTAGTAAACCTACTGCGAATTTTATGAAGATTTTCAGGTATTTTTCCTTATATCATCATATGGAACCGTTTGTGTGATGTTTTTTAAATTTAAAGCGACGTATGACCGGTGAGATTTGTTATGCAAAGAAATTCTATGGTTCTAACGCTGCTTTACACATGTTTTTGTCTTTGAGATCACTGCAGCAGATTCACTTTTAGTAATTTCGGGAAATCATTCCTTCTCTCCCGTTTTAATTAGATATTTGCCTTGTTTTTAATCCTATAAAGTTTATTTTTTTGTCTCGAAATTTATTCTAAGCGTTTCGAGTTTGTCGTAGTTTCAGGAATCATGATACTTTTCGAATAGAGTTCTTGATTATTCCAGCTACTGCCCTTGCTTTTGTTATCAACCATCAGTTTTCGTTCATGGAGGTTGTTGACTGAGTTTTGCGATTCATTTTTAAGTTGCAGTCCTGAATTGCTTGAAATTAGATGTGATTTTGGCTATTTATTAATTAGATTTGATTTTAGGATTGGTAGGAAGGGGGCATTGGGTCAAAAAAATAATGATTTTGGTGAACTGTTAAAAATGTTTGAGCGGGATAAACATGAAAAGAATATGGTTGTCAGTTAAATTCACGACGAAATGCTACAATAAGTATAAGTAACTAAAATCAGTGTTGTAAACAGTGTGGTCGAAGTAGTAAAACCAGCAAAGTAGCGGACCTGAGCCCAGTTTCATTCTTCACGAATGGAAGTAAGCGTTGCGTATCATTTTTCTTATAATCTGCCAGTATATATAAAAATTACAACTGTATTGAAATTTTTATTAATCTTAGCGGTACCTGCCATCACCTAGTAAAGATTGGAAAGCTGGATTTTGTTGTAATGCGTATGTTTCTTGTGTCCGCAGTGTTAAATAAGAAGGTAAAGTCATTCAGAAAGAAGTCAGCAATTCATAAAATAGTAAACACACAAGTCAAATATTTAAAATTTAAACCGTAGTCCTGTGTTTGCCCTTTATTCAGATTGCATGGTCGTTCTCCATATATTTGGAAGCGGTTGCTATCATGCCGCAGTTATTCATGCTCTCACGGACCGGTAGCGCAGAAACAATCACTGCTCATTACTTGTTTGCACTGGGGACATACCGAGCTTTTTATTTACTGAACTGGATATACCGTTTTTACACGGAAAAATTTTTCGATCCGATTGCAGTTGTTGCTGGTGTTGTACAGACCGTACTTTATGCCGATTTTTTCTATCTGTATGTCACACGAGGTAATGTTTGAGACTTAATTACAACTGAAGTTTTTGATCGTGGACAGAGATACTTGTTTGGTTATGCGAGCACACTTTCTCACAGGTTTTCCTTCCGTCTACCTGCTTTATTTTCGCCCCTTTTTTTTCTTGTGTTTCCTGGCACTTAGGCGATGAATTTTTATTTTGAATCGAACTGTTTGAATTTTTTTTTTAATATATGTATACGTAACTGTAGTAATTCTGTCTAATTTACCTGACACTTATTCTGTATTTAGTGATTCGAGGACGCAAAAGTCTAGAGCTTCCTGCTTAATCTTTACGGTGTCAAAGATCACAACTTTACTGCGAATATCTTATTAAAAAGGTGTTCCTGTTTGGTTACGTAGTTTTCAACATTATGCTATCCTGGTGTCAAGTGTCACTTATATTGTGGATCATGTTGTTTTTCGAAACTCTTTCAACAGGCATCTGTGTAATTTGCGAAAGTTTACTATCATATTGTTCTCGTCGAAAATGGTTGTTAAGCTCGTCATTTTTAAATAGGATTTTGGAGCTTTATTGGGCGGTCCGTTTATGATAAAATAATGAAAAATAATGGATTGAATAACATAATGTTTTGAAATTTCATGTGACTTCAGTATTCGTTAAGAGAAACTATAATTTATATAATCGACTTCGTATTTGGGTCTGTTCGGATAACTGTTTCATTTTTTTTTTTTTTTAAACTGAAAATGGTTTCTTAATACTATTTTCCTAGTGTTGTAATAGTCGTTGTGCTTCATCACTTCCAGCTTTTGTACCTTGAGATTTTTTGGATACCTGCTACAATAAATTTGATGTCTCATCAGGGAAATTCATAACAGATACTTTACAACTAATGTGTGACATGTTAAATTCATAACTGTTGTCTATGTTCATCCTACGCCTAAGTATCCAGAAGTATAAGAAATTCAAATCATCTTTAAAAAAACATATACTTTAGAAATATTGCATAGCGAAAATAAAAGATTGGATGGAAGTCATGTTGAAGAAACGTTAACAAAGAAAAGGAAAAATCAGCTAGAACCCGAAATTAGTTTTTTTATAAATGAGAAATGAGAGCTGGAACCTCGAAACTTAAGCTGCTATACGGTACAAGTGAAGGACTCCATCGTCGTTAGCAACTTTAAGAGCTATCTTCCGTACTGCTGTCCCGAGATTCTGGCATCCCATCTTGACTATTATGACAAATGAACCCAACTCACTGTCATAAAGACAAACTCTCGTTAGCCCATATTCTTTTAATTGCAACACACCAAGTTCCGCAACCTAATGTGACCCACTTCTCGATCCCAAATTTCCAGGATCGGTAGGACTGAAGCATCCCCTACTTCAATAATTTCAACATCTCCAGATATATTAATCAACCACGCAACCTTCGGACATCTTCCATTCTTCGCCTTTCATTTCTCCACTTAAGAGAACTTATTGAGAACAGTAAGTCAATGGAGGAAACATTGTCATATGCAAAATCTGCGAAAAATCTGACCGCACAACACTCTTTATTTCTCATAGCCATTAGCACACATCATTGTAAACACACATTTCTTTTCCAAGCTCAAATGCATATTACTTGACATATAGAACGATACTGACATCAAATATTAATAGCATATTGCAGACGCAGAAGCACACAAATAAATAACACTATAACATGCACAACCAGAACAAGATTCACAGAAAATCGACTGCTGCTGCTCCTGTCTCGGAAATTAAACCTCCCAAAGTTCTTAGGAATCTGCTTTAGAAAATTAAACACTAAAAATATATATTTCCCACCTACCTTGCGCTTATTCAGTCACTGAATCTATTAAAGCAAAGCTTCTCCCTTTC
Organism: Setaria digitata; assembly: GCA_003640385.1. NCBI lineage: Eukaryota > Metazoa > Nematoda > Chromadorea > Rhabditida > Setariidae > Setaria > Setaria digitata. Next base: position 58,367 of record RCAB01000071.1, on the reverse strand, counting down.
GAAAATGGAACTTTAACATTCACAACTTGAGCTCTTTCTTAGAAAACAAAATGATGCGTCCTCAACTCCTACAGAAATATCCCAAAAAATGCCCCTTCCTTTCGACCAATTAATTGACTTGATTAAATACATAGCGGAAAAGGAAGCGTAATTCATGCCAAGAAAGACAAAGGTTCAACAGTTTCGGAACTTCCTTATAGTATTTACAACCGTTATAAGCAAAAAATTTGCTGACGCTGCGATTCTCTTTTCCTCTCTAATCCACAATCAAAACTAAGTGCTTAATGAATTTAAATTATAAGCCTCGGCTATTTGAACACTAAACACTTCCTACTTATTCAGGACAAATGATTCAAGTCATTCAAAAAGCAGCCCATCTCGCAAACAAGGACATTAAAAATACTGAAACAGATGGAACTGAACACCACAATATAACAGCAGTCGATCATTTATAACAGAAGCGACATCAACAGCCCGTGCAATAATTCCAGCACTGAGCCTTTAGTATACTTGTATACCCAAGATACTAAAATATTTCGACAACAAAAATATACTGCGTTTTGATTGTCGGAACGACCACATTTAAAATATGGAAAAAGAGTAGTCCGAAATAGTGAATGACCAGCAATTTAAATCGGTACTGCAGTCTTAAAAATCAAAGATTCTCAAACGACACTACTGTGCGATGTGCTTCCATTTCCACCAAACATCTTTACTGTAATCCTTCAGATTCTACCATTAGTCCTAAATTCTTATTACAAGCACTTTTTAAATATAATTGCAATACTTCAGCTACTGTAAATTATTACACATTTTTCTTCCATTTTAAAAACGGAACTAGAAACATTTTACTTCACCACCTATTGATAACATAAATATTTCAACGGAAAACCAACGAGGACTGGCGAATATTCGTATTACTGAACTAACTTCTTAGGCTCCAAGTAATACATTAAAATCACTGTGAGCCGACAACCAAAACTATACAGCACGGAAAAGAAGCTAGCATTTCTTTTTTCTTGTTGCATATTTTTTAAAACTAAAACAATAAAACATTCAAATAACAACGAATTCTAATAAATTTGGATTCTAGAAAAAAAAAAAAAAAAAAAAAAAAAAAAACGACTGACTTATAGAATTCTACCATACCCATCATGTTGGCAAATGATAACACAAAATGAGCACATCGATTCCGAAGCAAAATGTACTCACTCTATGGAAAAAATCTACAACTTTTACTGGAACTGGATCTGCTCAATGAAGCAACATTGAAAGCCTTTAAAATAAAATAAAAAAAGAACAGACACACTTCACTCTCTTTAAATGAAAAACGCCCGTGTCACTGATGACTGCATAAAAATTCTAAAAAAGTTTCGCTTTCCGTTTCAAATTAATTCTTTTCCATTCTGGTAACTTGTAGAACTCAATTGGACTCATGCTGAATGTCTCTTCGAACTGGTTTCTGTTTAAATGTCGTTCTAGATGAGTACGATCCACATCATCTGGTAATTTCTTATTTGATGTTTGCAACACATTCAATGGATAGATTTTTGCTGGTTTACTCATATCTGGCAGTGAGCTTCTTAGAGTACCACGACTCTCACCAGCACCAGCACCGTTTATAGAACATATACGATAGTCAACAGGCAAAGTGCCACCACGTCCAACCAGCGATTCTGAAAAGACAATTAAAGATACGATATACAAAAAACACCCGGAAACTAAAAAGTCTAGAATTTTTGCACTGCCAATACATAAGCTTCTTCCACAGATCAAACAGAAAAACGAACCAGAAATTAAACTCCAAAAAAAAAATAATCCTTCAAACTTTTAATTTCAGCCATGCTTTTTTTTCTAATTTATAAGTTCTCATTCGCTTGTATCGGTTAATATTCTATACTACACATTTACAACTAACACAATGTATACCAACAGCGCAACAGAATGAAACAAGTTAAAATCAGCATAGGGCTGCCAATCAAAATCTATTTCTGCCCATCACTGTTCACCACTAACTTTAGGACAATACATAACCAATTTACGTAGCTGATTCCAGAGTCCCAAGCGACAGTGTAATTACATAATAAACAGTACTTGACCAAATAAGCTTACTTATAATCAATACAACCTGCGATAAGCGAAACATATTTTAGATCATGACTTAAACATGAAAATATACTTTAAACCATGGCAATGAAGTCTTGGGGATCAGGCTATCAGAACTTGATGGAATGCTAACGAAACCTTAATAAAAGAAAAAGCTTACGATTAGAAAAATGAGAACTCAGTGTTGTGTTGAGAGCATCTAAGGATAGATTCTGACCATAGTGATAACCATCCGGTAGTGTAGCTGCTCGACCATTCATTTCAACGCATGATCTTGGAATGTGAAAGAATGGAATTGATGTTGTCGCCGCTCTGTCCGTTTGTCCCTGCCAAAAGACCCATGGTTTCGGTCGATTCACATGACGTGAAGGAGCTAAATAATTTAATTTTCTATATGTTTGTTTAAAGAGAATTTAAGAAGAAAGTGCCGCAAAAGTAAGCTCACATGCATTTACTGGAGTGTCATAACGAAATCTTAAATGCGGCATCTTCTTGGCAGATGGCGTGCGGCTTGCATTCCTCGGATCCCAGTGAAGTGGCAATCTAAATAATAATGAATTAAATACTAGTAATTATTGCGAGAGTAGGAAGAAATGGAATGAAGTGTACCATGTACAAGAAAAAAGAATTTAAATTTTGAATATATGGCGGACAAAAATTGGCGGGCAAGTTAATCTTTCTCCTAGGAAGTTTGCTTAATTGGAAGCAAGGAATGGAAGTATGGAAAAGTTCTCCACAATGCCAAACAAACTACGACAAACAAGGCAAGCAAACTTGACGAAATTGATAACACAAACCTCTGTTTCTTATGCACTTCTTCGAGATTCTGCTTTATAACATGCGCAATTGATGAATCTTTATCATATGTATCAAGTTGTTCTACTGCTCGTCGTAGCTTTTCATCATCAATTCGATCTTTTTCATCGTAATCATCTTCATCATCGTCATTTTCAATTGATGACGACGAAAGATGGCGCTTAACATCTTAAAACTAGAAGTTAAAATTAAAACCAACAAAGACACAATTTGGAGATTTATCATAAACTGCTTCCACTGTCTTGAACTTGAGAATATAGATATCGCTATCTCCACTCTTAATCTCATACAACGACTGAAACATTTACTCCGCATTTTGAATTTTTTGAGACATTAAAAAAAGAGTTTAATATAACACGATCTTAACAAGTAATGTGACGCGGTATCAGCGAGTTACGGAAAATCTAATTAAAAAGATTACGACTAAATAACTTTGAAGTTCTAAATTTTATTTTTAAGCTTTGAAGAAAAATTACAATAGATACCTCTACTTCACCGAAAAAATTCCAGTTAGTCAGTTCATGTTATTTTGCGTAGTTCTGGACACCAGTGCAAAGATCAATTTAAGTTTTAGTTCACGAACAGTAGGTACGGTATGAAAAAATACACGCATAAATCTAACCACGGTTTTTTCTACTGCCGAAGTAACATTAACTCTTCATAAATCTTCTATTTATGCTTAATTATCAACAAGATAAACAAAACCATCAAGTGCGTAAGGATACGGCGGCGCCGGAAAATCCGCCCTTTCAATCGGTGGAACGATGCCTGGTTCCGGAGCATGCCCGGCCGGATAATGGGCCATTTCAATCGGTTCTTCATTATCCATGTGTGGTGATCGAGGACGTGGAGCACTTTTTTCGAGATCTTCTGCTGAAGTGATAATTCTGAGATAAAACCTGATGTTAACTGTTCGCTAGCATATAACAAAAATGACAAAACCACGTTTTACAAGTTCTTTTAAACGGTTCATATTTTAAAATTCTGGCTAAATGTAGAAATGAATGGGACGCACTTAATCGCTGCATTCCTGTTTTTAACATCGAAAGCCGCGATTTTCGAATTTTAATTGGACCTGAAAAATAAAGAGAAGAAAGAACACTTCACAGAAGTGTGTAAAGACATGTGAAATTCTAATGTGATGTACAAACAAAAGCATGATTCAGAAGTTTGAATTTAAATCATACCCTGAGGAGTATGGAACTGTGCAGGTTGTGGTGGATGGGGTGGAATTGGTTGCTTCAAATAAGTTTGCTCTGCCTCTGGCAAAAGATACATGTATGTCAAATGCTGTCCAAAATGAGAATGATATTTTGGCTCTTCATGAGCACTGCCTCCATGGCCTGCTGGCTGGAATCATTTAAATGAAGAAACACAATACAAGAGTATTTATCATATCACAAATTCCAAAGTCCGTGGTAGTTTGAAACATCTGTTGAAGTCCAGCATTTGAAACTTAGGATTCCAACCAAAGACATGCAAAAATGATGCAAAGAAGGACCAGTATCTCACAAACCATAACGAGAAAATAAGCATCAAACTTGCTGTTATTTAAAAATCCTTTGGTCCTTTAATGCAGACACATTTTTCCGTTACAAAAATACCATTTAAGCCAAATATGAGAAAAGATTTTTAAACAAGAAAAATAACAGTGTTACTTTCCCATATTATGTTTAGTAATAGTGTTAATCTAGTCCAAAAGGCTCAATTAACTTGAAAAAACTTCAACTAAAGAAAGGTGTGCAGAAAAAAGCAATAAAATAATTTACTGCAACATTTTCTGTGACTTTCGTGAGTTCGCAACCTGGATGCCAAATTTCATCGCCTTGCATATACATTTCTTGTCCATCGCCAAAGCGTTCGCCACAGCGTGAGCAGCGAGCACAAGTAGGATGAAACTTGTAACCTCCAGCCTAAACCATTATACACTATGTCCAAAACTATTACAAGCTTTGAATGTAGGGTGAACCTGAAGAGAAAAGCTGTAGTTCTGTCACCATTGTATAACCACAACTTCTACTCATATAAAAGGAACATCTTCAAACAAGCATTAATGAAGAATTTATGTAACAAACAAGCAACAGCAGAACATGCGTGAACCAAAATAATTAAAAAACACATAAGAATCACCTGTAATACTTTCCCAGCGATGTACTTATCACATTCATAGCACCGAACACCATATTTAGCATTGTAGTCTCGGATACAAAGTGGTTTACCATCATGTGTCATATACTCCCCTTGAAGTACAGTTGCGCATTCAGAACATTTGAAACACCAAACGTGCCACTGTTCGCCAAGTGCCAACAACACCTGACCACTCTGGAGTGGTTTTCCACAAGATGCGCATCCTGAAAAGCTAGAAATTTTAATTTTAATTTATGACACAATTTATACCCCGAAACAACCTAAACCCCAACTACTCACAGAGTTAGGGCGGTGGAGCAATGATTATATATACAATAGTGAACTAGCAACACAAGTCGGACAAACATTTGTAGAAAAATCGGCTTAATAAAATTGTAAAATACCTCCAGGGGAAGCAAGAAGAGGTGATGGTTGTGTTGGGGGAGTAATCGGAGATGCTGGAGACAAGGAAGCTTCATCAACATGTTTTAAACACTGCTGTTCAGCTTTCACTTTTAAAGGCACTGATAAAGCTCGAAAATCCTCAGCACATAAAAACTGCCCTTCTGAACCTGTGTAATATCCAGTTTCCCTCAAAGATCTTGAGCACTCTGAAAAGTCATTCCTGTCTTCGATAACAAAGAGAATATCAAAGAAAGTGAAATGCTGAGAAAAAATCATGAGTCGAACTTCTTTACTTTGAGATAAATTTGATACGAAACTTAATATTGTGAAACCATGTAGAACGGTAAAACTTTTGAACATTTGATTATTTGCAGATCAGAGAAAAAGAAAGCCACAGAAATCTGCGAAAACGATACAAAAACACACACACAAATAAAATATCCTAATTATGCATAAAACCTGCAAATCCCCTCTGCTGAAAAGTTCTAATTGTTTCTGCCTGAACTTTTAAGGGCTTATCATAGCCTTTAAAAGTTCATAGAGAAAACAACCCAATAATAATCAAAGACACTGAACCATAACTTTTCAAGCAAAAAATAAATAAAAATAAACAAATTAAGCCACTCTATTCCTTTACTAAACACCCTCTTATATTTTTTTAAACAAATTAAAAAAATGTGAAATATGCACTCATACCGCTCACTGTGATAGACAGCAACTGCTTCCGTAGAACAAATTAACGAGAGAGATATTTTTCTTATCAATAATGCTTTGATTTAAGATGAAATGAAAATGGAAAATTTCACTCAGGATATCTAATTTGAAGTTCACATTACTCAAATTCAATAGAGACATTCTAAAATAATGAAGGCACACCGTTATGGTTTATTTCAAAAATCTGAAATTGTGCGGTAATATATTTTCAAGGAGTTTATTATGTTTTACAGTGCCTCCTAAAAAAAAAACTTTGAAAATTCGTTATCGGAAGTTTAAGGTCCTGATCTAGGTGAATTTCAGGATTCTGAAAAGGGGAAACTCATATAGCGTAGGGAGACATCTGCAATTTGTCGATCGTAATTTTAAAGGATCAAAATTTGAGTGCGGAGATATTCGTCAATCAAGAAAGTCCTCTACTTTTCNCCCCCCCCCCCCCCCCCCCTCCCTACTTTTACAAAAATGCAGTAAGAAATACAAAATGAATAAGGAGTATTTCCAGAAAATGCGTTCGACGACTTACTCGCACACTTGAAACATGAAATGTGTATATACTTCTCGCCTTCTGCCTTTAAAATCTCGCCAATACACTTCTTTCTGCATACATAACATTTTTTCCCTGAAAAAAAAAAAGCTAATATAAGTTTGGAGTTAGATTTTACAGAATATATTAATATAGATGGAAATGCATTCGATAAGCATTTGAAACCAGGGAAAACAAGAATAATGATTACAAAAATAAAAGTCTCTCGTTCTAATTTCCAATAAAGGACACTATGTTTAGCCAATTCACCGTAATTTGAAAATATTTTCGAGATTTCAGTTTTATTAAATGAGGGGGAATGAAAGGAGGAATACACTAAGACACGATGGATGCGTATAGTTTACGGGTTACAAGCATAATTAACCTGATCGTCATCACAGCAGTGACAGATATCGAATATCATATCGCATAAGTACAAGCGGTAAAGATGAGAGAATAATAGGGGGATGGATGGCTAATTAATAGTTACTGCTTGTAAATCCTGATTTCTTGTTCAGTAGGAGAAAATTTCTTGAATTTACCAGGTATAAAGCTGGTGCTTACCATGTAAGTTAAGCCTGTTTATACTGTAGTGATTTCATCCATAACAAATGAGGACAAAATGAGATTCCAGTTGACTGCTGATACGTGGTGATTCTTAGGACTTCCTCGTTAGCAAGTAAACAATATCACTCATTCCAGTGAAATGCAATTAAATTCAAAAGAAAGTAACTAACCCATTTCAGTACACAGACAGACGGCTGCACTAACTCACTGTGCGAATCGTTGTCTCGATGGCTGGAAGATCAGTTGATTAGTGGAATCAACAGATCAATGGGATCGATGGATCAACCGGCTCGACGGATCACTTCGCCGTCCCGTTCACTTTCCTTCTGGTAGTGTGCAGATGAGGATGTGGAATGGGCATAGCAGCAGACAGAACCCGAGAGAGTGGGAGGATGCAGCAAGTCAATCGATGAATGTTATTGGATGGAGTGGGCGGGGCAGAGGAGTTGTGTGTGCTGTGGTGAGCAACCGAGAAATGCTATAACTCGGTCGTGGCGACTGTCGCGAACGGACTGTTATCAGGAGCGTAACCGGCCACTGGTCATCTATGTCTTTAATCAGCTGATGCTGCTAGTGTGGTTCACCGGTGAATGACTCGACGTGTGAATGAGGTCACTGAGTACTTAAGTGCGCGTTGAGGCAGCTAGGTTAGGGGTCATGCCGTGTTTATGAAGGGAAAGACGAGTTGCGACTTCCCATCCCGGTAATACTAGAAATTAGCAACACCATTAAGTAGCTTGCAAGTACTGCCTCCTTGCACTGCATGTGGCTTTCCTTCGTCATTGGGACATTTTCTGGACCCTATGGCTGGACAGTGCGTGGTCACGAGGTGTCTCGGTTTTGCTACCTGGTAGTTGCTTTTTCCGTGAGAGTGAATATCCTACGTAAAAATAGGATATCCACTCTCACGAGTCCTCAATAATTTCATTGTTACGTAGACAGCTAGTTTGTGCTGCAAGTTTAAGCTGGATATTTCTCGTTTAATTGTGCCTTTTTTTATGCCTAATGGTTTAATTGAATGAAACTAAAAGTAATTAGTAGAAAGTAAAGACTAGCATAATTTTGTTACAGGAGATCAAGAAGGGTGTGCCTCTAAGAGTCGAAGTTAATCTGCGTTAACTTCGGGTCATCATTGGAACGGTCCTCACTTATCCAAGTCATATCGAGTTCAATTGACTCCAAGAATATTTTGTTCTGGATAATACTAGAAATGGCAAACAATTCTGAAAAGAAAAGCGTGCTTTTTGTATGCTTGGGTAAGCACACCTTTTCTGCAGTTTTAGGAACACTAAAGTATTGCAATGTAAAGGAGGAATGAAATCGTACGGTAACCCGGCTGTTTCCTGCCAAAAGCGAAGCATGAACAGGAATGGCATACTTCATAAAAAGTGCTCTTTGTACTTATTCCCTGATTCTGGTAGGTGTATAAGCGACATTTGGAAAATCCCATGAGATGGTTCTGTTTTCTCCCCTAAATTAGCGTACTTTTTCTTTTTGGAAATTTTATTGCGGGATTGCTACTACATAGTTCTACTCTTCATACAGGCAATATTTGTCGGTCGCCAATGGCCGAAGGAATTTTTTTGGACCTTATCAAGAAGAAAGGTCTTATGGATCAGTGGATTGTGGATAGTGCTGCTGTTATCAATTTTCACGTCGGTAAAACTCCGGACAGTAGAACGTTGACAACACTCGCTGGCCATGGGATAACAGATTATGAGCACAGAGTTCGCCAAGTCTGCGTTTATTCATTTCCTTATTTTATTTTGGATTGTATTTTTGTTATTATTTTTCTTCTTGCAACATTCATAAGTTGAAGGAGGGGGAAACTTGAGCGCTGTTGTCAGGTAAAGAATATGTTTTCCGATGTAAAGTGAGAATTTTAGGTGACTGTAAATGATTTCCACAATTTCGATTTTATATTTGGTATGGATGAAGAGAACATTGAGTAAGTATTATGAAAAGATTATAACTCGTGGTCAGAAGCGCGTCAGGGTAGAGAGGGAAGAAGGTTGAAATCACTAGAAGAGTTTAATTTGCGTACGGGGTGAAAACTGTCTCTCTGATCATCCCTTTTTTCATCATTAAGAAATCTAAAATGTCAGCTCTCTGTTAAGAATTTTTAACCTTATGCACCAGTTTTATAAGATATGGTTTGTCGAGTTGTAGTGGTGAGCAAGAAAACACTTTCTTTATAACTAAATTGTGTAACTCGTTTATAGAAGTATATAGTTGTTTTTACTATTTCAGAGATCTGAAGAATTTGAAAGGTAATATAAAGGGAAAAGCAGTTATTGAATATCTGGGCAAATATGATCCGGAAGGCTTTTTAGTTGTGCCTGATCCTTTCTACAGTCGCGGAATGCAACTTTTTGAAAAGGTGATTACTTTTTTCTATAATGCAAATGTAAGTTTTTTCATTGCCTAAATAGTGTTCTCTACTTATGTCGTTTTCTATGAATTGTTGTTGTTCGCGATATTTTCAGGTTTACGAGCAGTGTTTGAGGTGCTGCCAATGTTTTCTGGAAAAAAATTCTTGATCTAATGTTTTACGGAATTCTTGATCTTATATCTTGTTAATAGTTGCTAGCATGTTTTTTTCTTTCACTGTTTAATTTACCGAATTTTCATGTCCATTTGCATAATTAACTACGATACATTGTATGGACAGAGAGCACTGATACATGTTTTGTATTGTACTTGGTTGTTTTTGAATTCTTCTGCACAACTTCTTTGTGGAAGCTGTTCTCATTATTATTTCTTCAAAAACAGAAACGGCATAAAAGAAAAAGCAGTAAAAAGTTTCAGGTGCAAAAGTAATATTTCGAGGACATTAATTACATGTACGTACTGTTAGTGTCATCAGCTGATTTATTACGTCTTTCCTATTGTCATTTGCAGTTCTTCATACATCTTTCATTTAAGTAAACTTCTTTGTTAGATGATGTTTCGTGCATTTTAATTTCGGTTTCTGTGCAGTTTTTAATGTTTGTTTTTAATAGAACTGGGCATGCCCAACTTAAGAAAGGATAAATTGTCTAGAAATGCTTTATAGAGAAAAACTCAAGCAATTGATTTCGATCTGATATGGTGTATTGTATTTTATTCCATCTTATAGCTATAAGTCAGATTAGGGATCTTTTAATATTTGTGGCTGGACAAGAATTTAATTCACCGGTTCTTCAATTTTCCATATCAAAATTTCTGAAAAATGTATATTGGGGTCTGCAAATTTTCCTACTGAATCGGAGTGGTGATTAAGTATCGCCCTAGCAGGCATATGTAAATTTTTGAGACTTCTGTGCATCGTGCAGCTGTTCTGAGAAAATGCCTGGTTTCGATTCGCGGATCATGTATCTGATATTGAGATCAGATCTTGTCACTGACTTGAAGTGGTCATTCGGTGCAGTTGTGGCGCAAGCTGCGCATGCTGCAACTGCATGTATATGGACCTTTCGTGAAGATAATGATGTGGTGGAATATATGAACGATATCGCGCGCTTGAGGAAAGTTACGCTAAAGGTATTGCTTTTCTTTTACTCTGATAAAATGCAATTATGATGGTTTTAGTTAAAGGATTGGCATGGGTTTGATTCCAAGGCGTCCTACAGGCCATTTGTAAGTTCGTTATCTCTATCTTTATTATGCTAGTTGATACACACATTGTAGATGTATGTATGCAGTTGTTGGACCACTTTTTGAAATTTGTTGTTGTTTTTTTTTGTCAAGTTTTCAATACGTCATACATAATTTGTAAATGAAGCATAGGTAGAGGCCCATTGAAACAATACAGATTTCAAAAACAGTTTGCAAAACTATAATTTTTTAGGTTCCAAACGAAAGTGAGCTACGAAGTATTGAGAAGAAGCTGCAGGACGGTAATGTTGATTATTACTTATGGACAGAAGATAGTATGGCTGTATGCATTGCTCTGAAACCGCAGTTGAAAAGTTTCATTGAACATCATGTTAAACATTTGAAATTATTTTAAGTGCAATATTTCTTTTATTCAACTGATTTTACTTATTTTTACATTAGCCTTAATGATTGAGCGGGACTGAATGTTTCCTTGAAATTATTTGAGTGTGGTTGGTCTTCATTCAGGCGTAAAAATCTTCTTTTTGAACTCTTTACTTGTTTTTACAAACATAGTGAATAAAGTAAATTTTTCAGTGGTTTATTGTTGTTGTGAAAAAAAAAAAAAAAAAACCAATTACTCTTGGACATTCTTTGTTTAGGCGCTATCACTTTTCTGAAGAGTTGTCCACTTCATAAATCGTTGATGTTTCATCAGCTAACATCGCGTGTATCGTTTCGATTAATTCCAGTTTTAGATTTCCCATTTTCAGGCGGATTCCATTTGCATTTCCCTGAACTTGACAGTTTTCATCTAATTTTCACAAGAAGTTTTGATAAGTTTTGGCTTTAATTACACACTTTTTTTACTTTCATTAGTTCCTAAACATCACTTTTTCATACAGCGTGATGATATAATGAGCAGTGTGTAACGTGTGCTTACCGTATAGTTGCAGTGCCTATAATAGCTTAAAGAATTATTTCTCTTTTTTTTTTTTTTTTTTTTTTTTTTTTAAATAGCTTTAGTTGATCCTGTTCTACATCGAGAAATCTTGTTTATGGTGTCCCTGCTAAACAGAATGGTCTTTCTAACATATGTTACCAAGATTAAAACATCGAGAAAAAGTTTCTAACTGAAGTGATTTTGCCTGTAATCTGAAATTGGAGTCTAGGAATTTGCACTTCTGTTTGATAGTAAGGCACGTCTCTTGAATGTCAGTAGACAATAGTTTCAGTTTCATGCACTGTACAAGATAAGGAATGGATTTTGTCAAGGGTTTTTAGCGACTGAGGTCTTACACGAGGTGGTAATAATTGAACCAGGTCATGGTCGCTGACAAATAAAATCAAGTCAATCTCAACAACTCCTTCCTACAGTTTCCTCATTAACGATATCTAAAGTTCTGAAAACTGCTTCTAATTCCAGGTAATGTTCCAGTCGCTGAAACAACTTCGAATTCTTTATCTGAGATGCCAGTGTAAGGAAGAAATCCAATTTTGCATGAAGTCAAGCATTTAGAGAATGATTACTGAGAAATTTATTTAGTCCTCTAACTTACGTCATTTTGCATTAGATTTCCTGGAAGCACAATGAGGACTTTTTCAAAGTGGTTATGAATGTGCATTTCAGATTGCTTGTCTTCATTTTAAATATGTGGAAGTTGTTCTATAAAATGATTTTTCTAAAATATATAATGTTGTTATGTACAAGGCGCAGCAGACAAAAATGAAAACTTCCTAAAAAATATTATGGTCCATGAAAAGGGCTTTGTATATTATTTTTATATCTAAAATATTCCATAAGAACTCGTGATTTCTACGTAAAGGCCCGCTTTTCTTCCGAATTATTTGCACGTAGTGCAAATATAGACTCCATGATGTCTGTTTGTAGTCCATCTTGAAGAAGTTATCTATGAAGACATAGTTATCCAAGAAATAGATTTATACTAAAAGTAATTTTCTTTTTCTGTTTTCCTGTCCATGAAAAAAAAAATGGCAGGAAATCCGCTATAACATAATCTAGTATCCTAAAATTAATTTGCGAACTTTCACAAAAAATTTTTGTTGGAGGCAATGGAGTGATAATTCGTTTAATATTATTACAACATGACACAAATATCACACTGTTCCAATTGAGCATTTCAGGCATTATTATCGTATGAACGAATTTGCTATAGGAAGAAAGAATAAATTATTGAATGGTCTTTTTTTTCTTTTTTTTTTTTGCACTTTTGCATCTCAAATCAAAAATAAGTTACATATGCCTAAAGAGATGTGTGCAATATATTTTTGTTTAGATTACTCACTATTTCCAGTCATTAGTTTTGAATGATTATCCCACGAATAAAATTTCAACTTACTCATTGAAGTTTTCAATTTCGATGGGAATGGAGGTACCGTTTTTCCCTTTTTATAGAAGGTGGAATGTATGAAAACTATAGAATTTAGAAGTGTGTGGGTGGTGGTAAGAGCTGATACGACACCAAGATTAGCAGCAGTAAAAGTCAAATTTGGATTCGAGTATGAGGAAGAGAAAATGTGAGGATTCGACATATCTGAATACAAAAAAACTGAAAATTCGGCATAAAATGCATCCCAATTTCCATATGACTAAAAGTAAAAGAGGAAGAGAAATTAACATAGGTGGCAGTAGTAATTGAAGGCAACAACAACCACGGTGGCAGCTCCGACCGCTAGTGGTACACCAACAAGAAGTATTGTAAGAAAAGATGTGCGCGTAGATAATGGAGCATCTGGTTCTGGATGTGATGGATTTGAATCCACACTGAAATCTGCATGAATATTAGACCGCAAAATTATAGTGAAGTTTCCCGGATAGAAAGTTATTCTTGATTGTGAAGTGACACAATAAGAATTTATTATTGTTCATGTGGAAATGATTGAACAAAGATTATATCAGCAACCTCATGCCCGAAAAGCTATCTACTAAAGAATGCACGACAATTAATAGAGTTCTATATTATGTTGATATCGTGTTCTTACCAGTTTCTTATCAATTTAATTAATACTGTTACTATTATGTCAAGTACAAGTCAGTCGTTAACTGATATTTGCAGATCAGCTATATTAATGAAGAAAACTGTTTGTTAGAATAATTGGTCACCTGTGCATACGACTGAAAATAAGAGAGTCGCCATCAGGCAATTCATCTTCACGTTTAGCATTACTCCTGAGATATGAAAATGTATTGCACAGAGGCTTGTCGCAAGCACATAAGTCAAGCCACCTGAAAATAGCAAACAGGTAATTGCAACTATGAAATCTTTTTAATTTAAGGGAAAAGGAAAACTCTGAGTTAATGAAGTAATTGAACAGCCTTTTGGTGTCTTATTTTCATTCTAAAAACCTGGCTTATTTATTTTAGTGAAGTAATTAATAATGGCAATGCAGCAATAAGCATTTCCGGAATTTAAAGTAAAGTGAAAAGACGTTCTAATATTTTAGTTAATAATTAATTTTGCTACTAAAACGCAAGTGCAAATTAATTTAATAATTGGGCGAAACGATTAATACAGTGTTTCTCTGAAAAGCTGATACTTGAAGTGAATGTAATCCTGAATCCCTTGATAAAAATAGAACGAGCTCATAAAAGTTTGGTATATGTTATTATGCATGAAAAAAATTTGACAGAAATACTTCTGAAACAATCATTATTCTGATTTAGTTATATAATTGATGCAAATTATTCCAGACTTTTAATTTATAAAAATTAGATTACGCTAAACATTTTGTAGCACATCAAACACAGTGTTGTGGAGCGATGCATAGAGCTTTTTATTTTAGTATCACGAATATGTCTGAACGGGATTCACTTTTCAAAGATGAATTGATGTCAGATAATTCACAACTTCCCATGCAATACACACTTCAATGCTGTGCAGCACTGAAAATTGAACACTGACATTGCTAAGTATTATTTACCAAACAAATACTCAACAGTAAGCCTGCTGAATAAAGTACGGTTTCTTAACTAGTACACACATTTAAAGCGTGGCAGAACGTAATGAAGAAAGTAATCACATGACGCATATACTTAATGGCCAACTGAATAATTTCATACCTCTGCGCACAGATCTATATTTCAAGCAGATTCTTTAATTTTTAATTAATCTTTAGCAGTGTTTACCAACTTGGTCCGGTCTGAATAACTTTTTTTTATTAATATTTATGATAACCAGAATGTATCAGAAACGTTAACAAAAAGGATTCTTGCTGCATATAGCAACAAATCATTTGTATTTATCTCGATATATTATTTGTTCTAGAGTCAGCTAAACAAAAGATCGATACAGCTGAAAACAATAATTCCGTTGCAACTGTCGAGCGGTTAGATCAAAGACAAATAAAAGCTTCGGTTGATCACTTCAATATGACGTGATTAGCTCAAAGAGGGAAACTAGTAAAGAAGAGATTGAAATAATTGAGACGAAATGCTTTTTAGTCTATAAGTTTTCAATTTCAGGGATGGATATGCAAGAAATTATTTTCCTAATCACTACCAGCGAGACGTCAGCTCCAGTTAGCAAAATGTGCTGATTGAATAGAGGTGGAGAAGTGGAGAATCAAGCGGCAAAAGTCAAGTACTTACAAATTCTGTTACATTACCAATCTTTGCAGGTATAAAACTTGTTGAAGTAATAAGGAAATATAAGGATTAAAACTATAAATCGTTCACAATACTCTTTCTCTTCTATAATCTGTTTAGTCAATGTGTTCAGGCTTCGAGATTCCACTGTCGTTCTCACCACCTGCCTTTTCACGTGTGTTGTAATTAGCTTCTTTTCTATCTTCAACAAAAAGTTTTTCACGAACCTTCTGGTCTTTCTCAGCACCATAATGACGAAGATTGTTCGGTTAATAAAAGCAGAATAGAATTCTGATGTAAAATTTCTAGATATTCAGCACTCAAGCTACTTTTCTAATAATTATACCCTATTGCCTCTTTTCAGTGATTAGAAGCAGTATTCTTCCGACTCAATTTGATGTTTTCCTTCCTTTTCTCAAGATGCATTCGAATTTCTATTTTGTCATCTTACATTACTTATTTAACTGACGGGAACGAACATAATTAAACAGCAGACCTTCCAACGTTTCTTCGGCAACCAGTCATCTCGGTGCCGCATGTTCGAATCACCGAATTAGAACTTTTGAGGATTCCAACCATGCATGTAGCACTTTCGCATACACCATAAGGTACACAGTGATCATCGGTACAGTAGCATTTAACAGCACAGACAACAGTTGTTGAAATTGGGAGTAGCCACACCAAGATCGATGGAAGGTGCATAACGCACCCGGAAATTCCCGGACCGCTTCAGCGGCGGAATGCAGTGCCGCTAATGTCTTAACCTATGGCTAATTTTCGTACCGAAATCTAGTCAAAATCAAGTATACGTTCGCAGAAATCTTCCAGTAGTAATCAGTTATTGACTACTTTCATAGTCCATCCATATTAATTTAATTTGCTGTCGATTGCACTGTCACATGAAGTCCTTCAGAACAGCACATGTGGTAACCGTTGATCCTGAAATGACAGATTTATCAATTTCAAATCTACCATTGACCACATGTCAAATCATTCTTATAATTCCTTAAATCAATTAACTTCATTTCAAATCTTGGATTCCATTTTACTTGTGTTGAAATTAAACACATTCATGAACATAAAAATAAAAAATTCACTGCAACTTTTTTCGAATTTCCGATACATGAGAAACGGTTTCTTCACTTTCAAACAGAAAATAGAATTTGGTCCTGCAAAATGCTTTTATAACATAAAATCATTTTTTTTTTTTTTTTTCATTAACACATTAAAATGTCATACAAAAAGGATCAAAGCTTAGTATGTTCCGTTAGGCTCAACACTGAATTTCGCAATTTCAAAGCTTCAGAATCCTTGTGGACTGAGTTAATTGATTATAAAAAAATGATTTCAAGAATATGAAGCGGTAGTGTAGAATAATGTTAGTCTTGCATCTTTGAACTTGAATTTACTTACGTTCACTGAAAAGGGAAGTAATAGAAGTAATACTCTAAAGCAGCTCAATCACTTAGTTTGAAACTTGCCAAGAACAATATGGATGATAGGAGTTCCTCAAATCCAAGCCTAATCTACTTAAAGTCAAATTGTAGTTGAAAGTGAAGTTCGAAGTAAATTAAGCGGTAAAAAGGAAGAAATAAAATCTGGAATTCAATAAGAGAATGATTGCAGTGCACATGAAGTGAGAGCAGTTGTTGAACGATGAATTAATTAGCAGAGGTGGGGAGGAAGAAAGAGAGAAAGAAGAAAATTGAAAAATGGAGAGGGAGAAGGGTTTATTGAGAATTCAAAATCATTTCTCTCATTAATAGTAACTGGTTAGCTTACTTTGCTGGAACGGTCTGATTGTATCTTGGAAAACTTTCTTTGGTAAAGTAATAATGAAGAAATGACTTGGGATTATTTGAAAATCATTTGGAAAAGTCTCACCGCGTTCTGACAAGGGGAATACATTCAAACGAAAAGCGCATATAGAGTTGATGGTATCATTAAAAAAAAAAAAAGAAAAAACAAATTTTAAGCATTTTATTTTAACCATAGCATTGTGCAAATACACACATACCTAAACTTCCATAATTTTGGACTCTGAAGTGCAAAAAAATGAAAATATTTCAGAAAATATGCGAACGCGCCTAGGTGACTCCTCTAAAACGGTAGAAAATAGAAATGTGAAATTCCCCTCCATTTAAATATGGAAGACGAAAAACTGGCAATCAATCTGCAAATTTTCCAAATAATTCTGGAAACTAACGATAATTCTGTTTCTCAATTTATTCGACAAAACAATTGCTGCGATGTGAGATGATCATTTTGAACTACAAAAATAGTAAATGATTTTTTTTTTTTTTTAATTCTAAAGTTTTTGTCAAACATACTGCTAAAAAGGGAATGATTTCATATTTGATAGATTTTAAAAATTGTGGCACTGAAGCTCGGAGAAATTTACGAACTCGTTTATTTTCGCCAGTCCTTGAGTGCTTTATGGATTTTCCCTGGGATAATCAACCATTTACTTAAAATTAGCAAAATGGAGCCCGAGCTGCACTACTGATTATGTATATATGCTCCCGCAATGCAGTTTTTGTGAATAAATACGTAAACAAATCAAAAAATATGTTGAATGGACAAGAAATCTTGAAATAATAATATGCTTGCGTTTGAAATTAGTCAAAATTGCTTAGATTTTCAATTAGAAAATAATTGATTGTTAGCTAAGCTACTATTATCTGCAAAAAATCCATACCACTAATTATTCAATGCATGAGCCCCCTTTCACAACAGGAGAATTAAAGGAATTATTCTTGCATTAGCTTGAATTTTTAAAATTAAAACTGATTTCAATCTAGAGAATTGTAAAAAATCTGAGCAAAACGAATGAAAAAAAGTAATCAGCGAATGAACTTATCACACTAAGTTTAAAAATTCCCACCAGTCTGCTGCACCGTTTTTAATAAACCAATTTACTTGTTCTGTTCTTTCAGAAAATCCTTCAAAATAATTTGATAGGATACACAAAATACACTAGTTATTAACCATCATCAAGGTATAAACGACAAACTCTATCCTCCAGGTTTTTATAAACAGTTTATTTTTGAAATTCATTAGTATTCTTCCAAATTGTTCTTAAAAAAAGTTTAGCATATTTGTTTGAAAATTAACAAAACTATTCACCAGAAATACTCGTTAATTTACTGACTCATAATAAAAAAACAAATTAAATATTTGTTGTATGAAGACTTCACTAGTTGCAAGCAAATCCTCCGGTAAATCGAGATAGAGCACTTCCATTTCTGATGTTGTCTTTTTTGAAAAATTCAGAAGTTAATTTGAATTGAACAAGATGATATTTATTTCATCAACAACTAAAACATCAAGTAGGCAGAAACTGTAAAAGAATTTAGTAGTACATATGGATGAATTTATTCATCTTCTAGAATTTTATTGTTTGAAAAGCAACGGAGAAGAGATAGAAGCAATAAAAGAAAGTGAGCAGATTAAGTGGATGAACTGGTCTGTCTCATGGATATTGTTTTTGTGAAATGGATTAGAAAAAAAGCCAGGAGATTTTTGGCTGCTTGATTTGTGAGCGAACAAAATACGAGCAGTGGCTAAAAAGCAGGCCTAGCAAAGCATTCTTGCTGGAGTACACAGTATAATGCTTATAATGAGACTTAGAGTAGAGAAAGGAAGGCCTTAGTACTCAGTCTATACCAGTATTGATTTTCCATCAGTTATGCAAAATGATGCCTTTTTTATCTAGAAAACTAACAAAACCTTCAAGGAAAGATCAACAAGACAGCTGATGTTACCAACGGGTCTCTGGCCAATTATAGATCTTATAGGCCCTTTATGAGGTATTTATTCTATATACGTTTTCACTATGCCCTGTTAGGTCTATCATATCACATTCTTCATTTTCAGCGTTTCCATTTAAAATTTGAAATTTTGATACAGACCATATAAGGAGTGTAACTTTCGGAAAAACCTGAAAGAATATAGGGGGTTTGTCTCAATCGCATTCATTAATAAGTTGGTAGTATACCTTCATTTCAGGTATTTTGCGCTTTACCGGCGAAGAAGCGTCTTGGAATTTATATTTGTGAAACATCACATTTCAGCTCAAGACAAATTCTCTAATGGACTAAACATAAAATGTGGTTTCATAAGAAATTGGCAGCTTTGAAAATCCTCCGTGATCAGAGTCGTGAATTGCAAATATTTCTGAAAGAATGAGGAAATCCTTACAAATATCAATCGTAAGGTCATGTTGCATACATTCCTACCTTTTGTCAGGAACATTCTAAAATTACTTTTTGAACTTTGAACAAAATGCGCATAGAACTTAAAAAAAAAATTTAGGAAGAGAACTTCTACGTGCACTGCTAAATCAAAACCGCGTTGGCAGCTATCACTCTATTTAATTAAGGGAAAACCTACCTGTCTATAATTTCAAGTTGCTTTAGTAGGTTCTGAAGGTACAAAGCAAAATTACCCATATTATTTTTCTAGTCTTTATCACAAAATCATTTTCTTCTAGAACTTTTAATTATACTTTTATTTTTACGTTCCCTTCTAAAAACAAACTTTAATGAGCTTTGTCCAGGTAACTTTTCTATAATTTGAACATAATGCGTTCTTTAGAAAGAAAAAATCAAGGATCAGATAAGCGTTAGTGGTAAATCTTTGCCTAGTCTGAGCTTATAGAAAGCATAAACAGGTTATTCCGACCATCTAATGGAGCACGGTGCACTCAGTATCGTGACTGCTTATTGCTTGTTTATTAACTTCGTCATTTTTATGGGTAGTTTTCTACTTTTAAAGCTTAGTCCACTCTTGAATTAATTAATTTGAATCTATCACTGGATAAGAACCAACAACAGCAACAGCTGTTAAGAGAGGAGAGTAAAAGAAAAGGTAGCAAGTGAGGTTAAGATCTATTTTGATAGTATCTGTTTCAAGCAGTTCAGTGAAAGTCATTAATTGTACATACTGAATACTGGGAACTTTTCGGGTTTTAGGGACATAATCACTTTGTGTTCCGTCATGCCAAACAACAAATCATGATTCGGTGGAAGAGAAATAAGTTATGCTGAATGAAGCGAGAAACTAAAAAAGACTTGGAAAAGTACAACAGGTAGCATGAAATCCAGTGCAGTTTGTTGCAACTGAAAAAGGATCTTCCACAATAACCTTTTAAAGCTAAATGGATTGCACGCGTTGATACTTTATTTACAAGTTTCTGGATTGTCTTGAAAGATAGCTACCTCTATTCTATGCCATTTCCGGAATGATATTTAAACCTGATCACATTAAACAAAACAATTAGATAAATAAAAGACAAGGAAGCAAATAAAGAGCCAAGGAAGCAATTATTTTCGTAAGCGAAACTCGCTTTTTTTGCAGTATTGATTAAACGAAGTACAAAAATTAATATAATAGAAATTCTTTTTAGAACATTTTTTTCTTGTATGGCGAAATTCTAAATTTAATTTGATTTTTTTTTTAATACGTTAGTCTTGTAGAGAGTTCTTGCAAAAAAAAAAAAAAAAAAAATATATATATATATATATACAGATCCATCCGATCTGTATAAACATTGTAAAGCATGGAATTAATCTTTTTAAATGCTGAAAAGATTTTTAGGTCTGAATTTGTATTGAAGTGCTCAAAAATTACGATGGAAATACAAAAACAATCAAAACCAAGTAACCTGATAACGTGTAAGAACTGGTTTTGCTCGAAGAAATGAAAGTGAGAAAAATAAAAAGAGAAAAAAATTAGCTAAGTAATGAGAAAGAAAAAGAGAAAAAAAAAATAGCTAAGTAAAGATCTGAATATATGAAGATCTAATTAAATGAGGCATCTAATCTGTAATATATTAGTCATTCAATACTCACTAAACAATCTGAACTGACCTTCAATTCATTCAAGGTTTCCAGGAAAGCGTAGACAGATGTAAAAGTAGCAGTAGTAATAGGCGTAGTGATGATAATAATGCATATCACCTTTACCCTCCTTAAATATGCCTACACATTCATCTCTTTATTTGAACACCTGGTAACTGACTATCAAGAAAGGCATTTTGTTTATAGTGAGTGTTAATACCAAAGCAATCGTAAATGATACGTTTAGTGTGTACCCTTTTTATGCTAGACTAAATTCGAATAAGCATTTGGCCACTTGCAGACTAAGCCTTTCCATTTTCTGTCTTTTTCTCTGTTTCTAAAGCACTAGTGAAGATCTTCCAAGTCCTTCACTGTTCGCTGTTCTTTCCCCGTGACACTTCGTCCAAGTGATGCTTATTTTGCCTCAAGAAACGAAACGGATTTTCATGGAAGCCGTAATGACACTTGTAGGCGGTTACTAACGACGCATTTTCTTGATGAGAATTGCCATTTTTGTTCCTTCCTGGGGCATTTTGTTTCCTTACAAAGCTGAAACTTTGGCGGAAGGCACCACGAGCAATGGAGCCTAAGGCTTCATTTGACTCAACACGAGAAAACTCATCTGGCCTAAACACCGTAAGGAGTGACAGCTTGAGAGCTTCGACTAGCAGCGAGACGACACATTAATTTATTCTTCCGAGAAAGGTATAATTTGACCATGAAAAAAAGACCACTCACAAAGGTTAAAACGGAGCATCCCTTTTTATGATTTGAAGCCGTTGCATCTTTGCCAATTTCTTTCAAATAAAATCATCACTATCTATTTTTCCTGCAAATATTTTGAAATTTGTGAGAACGTTGTAAAACAACAAATTGAAAGAATGAAGATGGAAGAGCGTGTTAATTATCTTCACTCGTTTTGAAATATTAATAACACTCTCTTGACTAATTCAAAAAAATTTGACACAAGGAAGTCAAAATTAACATTTTATATTTACCATCTTCACCACCTATTTCAATAGATGGGCAAAGCTGAAGACATATTAGAGTTATGCACCATCAGCTGCGCTTGGTTCCTCAGTATATCGTGAATACACTAGATGCTTTCGGAGTTTGGTCCTGATATTTTAACACCAGAACAACTGAAATAATTGATCAGCAAGTGAGTTCTGCTTAGAAAATAACGGTATCTAACACATTTTTTGAGTAATAATTTACTTTGTAAAATTAAATCTACAGCAGTGAAAAAGTACTTATAGCTGCTGACGGGCTATGATAGAAGCTAAAATTTTTATGTATATTCTCACTTCATAATAGTAGATGAAAATGTAACAATTTTAAATTAAACAGTCACAGATTAACAGAAAGTTCTTCTAGTAATGATACTACAGAATTAATGCTTTTTTTTTTAAATTCTTTTCGCTATAGATTCTTAGCAATTAAAAATCATCTCTTATCACCGAGAAGGTTCTTATGTTTATCATAACGAATATAAATAAATAAATAAATAAATAAATAAATAAATAAATAAATAAATATATATATATATATATATATATATATATATATATATATAAATATATATAAAAATATATATAAATAAATAAATATATATATATATATTTATTTATTTATTTATTTATTTATTTATATTTCTTTATATATAAATATATATATTTATTTATATTTCTTTATATATATTTATATTTCTTTATAAAAAAAAGTCACAAATTATCTGATATATATCAGATAATTTGTGACTCGAATAGCCCGAAATCATAAGGTCCAATCTGGTAAGGCGGTGTTTACACAAACTGAATATTGATTCCTTAAAAAAGCATAAATGTTAGTATGCTAAGGATGCAGCAGCTAGCATCCAGCATCAATTATCGTCTGAAGGAGAGGAAAACCATCACTAAGAGAATTTTCCACTCTTATGTCTAATATTTCCTTCTCAAATAACTATTGCGCAGCTAGCAGCTGTGGGCCAATAGATGTAAGAGATGTAGCAAAATTCTCAGCTTTTTTCCTTTGAATACTTCAAGAACCAGAATCTAAAGTACCTTGAAGACAATGGTTAACTCGAAGCTAGTTTTGTATTATGCCAAGCCTTCCTCTCTACTGCTTCAAATTTTGGCTGAAATGAACTGTTACATGAAGAAGACATTGTTGCAGGCCGGGACATACGGAAAGAAAAAGAAAAAAAAATCGAAGGAACGAGAAAACTTAGAGAAAGACTGGCAAAAGTAGGGATTATATTATGTTCTCGAGCCTAACAAAGAAAATATTTTTTCAATCTATCATCTTTTCGGATTTTAAATTAGCAAACTTGAAAAAGTACAAAGTAAGAGTAAGAGTATTTTCATATGCATCTCGTACAATTTAATCATAGACTAATGTCATTACGCAATTTGCTTGAAAAGAAGAAACAAATGATTACATTTTCATCTGTTCGGCCATCCAAGGCAAAGCAAGCTTTCACAAAGAGACATTTAAGAACTTTAAATCTGATTCCTGACACAATTCTATGTAAATTAAACATTGTTGATTTACTCATGATTTTCCACTTTCGGAGTTATTAGTTCAAGATGATTAGTGAATCGCTGGAGAAAGTGGAACTAAGCCAAATCGCTGTGTTGAGTGATGTTAATTTAATTAATGCACAATGTTAGGTAACGTCTTTCACTTTATTCTTTTTGATGGAGGTAAATGTTTTGGAACCCAAAAATTTTAGTCAGAAAAAAAATTCTTTTTGAAGTAATATTTCAAGTAAGGCTTTTTTAAACCACAATTAGAATGCTAAATTTCTGCTAAATCTAGCAATCACTGCATTAAATTTGATTTAAAATCTTTTCAACATTCAATCAGCAGTGAGAAGTAAAGTGTTAGCGAATAAATATGAGCCAAGAGAATAATAAAATATCTGAAGGAAAAGAGCAAATCAAATGCGTTCTTGTTAGATATTATGCTAATCATTTTTTATTGTATAAAAATTTCCAAAAAAATACAGATTTTCGAAGTTGCATAGATTCTTTCTAAATACTTGAGCAAAATTTCTAAGCAGCAAATAAGATATTCTATTAAAATCGATGTAAAAGAATCGAAATTAGTTTAATATTTTTTGAACTCTTCGAGTTTCAGAAGAATTGTTCTGGCATATCAGTGCCTCAGGTCCGATCTATCTGTTACTTTTCAGGAAAAAGGGAACTTAATTAAAACCTTGATTAAGTTGATCATAACTCACTAAATCCTTTCCTAGATTATACTATATCTATGCCTACCCACTATTATAGATATAATATCAGACTGTTACACTACGTTAATTTCTGGTGCAGCAAGTTGACATCGCTTATCAAGTGCTTACGATTAAAGGAAAAATGTGAAAGCCGGCTTTTACATCATTATGAAAGCAGTAGATGTGCGTACGATATTGTTAACTTTATCATTATTTCATATCTAGGGAAAAGGAATGAGACCATATTTTCAGCTATATTTCTACAAGCACAACTATTTTAACTGACTGAAATGAAATGCAAAATAGTAGAAGTGATAAAAGAAGTGATAACGAAAATCATGTTAAAAATAGCGCAGGAACTCGGAAGGACAGAAGAATGATGCGTGATTCTCTAGAGAGCTCCAGGCATTATATGAATTGAAATTATCTCTTCATTCTCCCAAAGATTTGAAAAATCATCCCCAGTCCTGCAGTGAATTTCCTTCCGATATTAGTAGACTAAAAAACTTCTGCTGTGTTGCCTCCTCAAGCTTCGACTCTTGACAAATTCTGTTTTCTAAGAATTAAATATTATCTGAAACTGTCTGATTATATGATAACCAGCCCAAGACGACAAAACAAAGGTAGCAACTTCCTCTCTGTAAAGCTTGTTCCGATAATGTAATTTTTCTTTGATATGAGCAACTCCAATTAAAAAACAGTAATCGAGGGATAATCTTTAATATACTGAATCATTTTCAAACGTAATGCTTCGTCCTTTCTATGCCGTTAATGGTTTATCTCTCTGAATACTGATACACTCCTAAATTACGGCACGAAAAGAAAAAAAAAAGAAACATTCCTCCCTCTATCGGCTAGTTCGACAGATCCTCTGCTTCACCAGTAAGATTAGCCATATACCCAGTGAAGCAGCTATCCATCATTCACTCCTCAGAACTTAAGGTTGCAGAAATGTCACCTCACTCACAGATTCGTAGTGCCATCTACTTGGAGAGTCAATGGATACCAAAAATTCGAGTTCACAATAATGTGCGTGCACCATCAAGTGCACATGCAACTGCTACATATACTACAGAATCCTAGAATAGTCCATTACTTTCTATCATCTTTAATCATGGTTCTTATCAGTTATAATCATCATCACAATAATTACTGTATAATAATAGCCTTACCTTGTCTCATTTGTTTAATCTATTATTGCACACTTAGGTGGAAATAACAATTATTTGGATAGACGACAGTTTGCAACTCACGCTAGTGACAAAATCAATCTTCATCAGATGGAGGTGTCTTCTCATCCCGACATGAATTATATTTTCTTCAGAGGAGTGCCGAAAATGATACAGGTACATATCAGCTATTTTTTAATAGTCATATCCAGTTTCGTAATACTTCTTTCCCACTAAAAAACTGAAATTATTTTTGTATTTATAAATATTTATATTTATACACCCAAGAATTAATTTCCCATAATAATAAACTTTTACTTTCATTTCCAAAAGGAAAAAAAAAAAAAACTCAGATACGAATACTTTCAAAATATTGCCAAAAGGAAAATGATAAGAGCAGTTTGAATTGTTAAGACATTTGGCTTTGCAAAAATAGCAAATTTAGCAATTTTCGGAAGGTCTTTTTTTTTCTCGAGCATCAAATAACTACGCCGTTTATGCTATGCGTAAGGTTTGCTGGAAATTCATGGTAGATTATAAAAGATACACCAGAAATGAATGAAAAAGAGTAATTAATGAAGTTTGAAAAGTGACCATCCCACATGGAAATAAAACTTAAATTTGAAGTTAGCAGATGACATACACCAGATGACTGATTACATTATGGATTTACGGAACATGACCATTGGAGCTATATCTTTCTCATTTCTGGGAGCATTGCTATTTTTGTTTCTACGATGTATACAAAAACGCAGTGGTAATAACCGATCTAAACAAATCATCATGGCTGAACAACTACAGGTTTTGTACTCTTGTACTCCTCTTGAATTCAGAACATATTATGTTATTAATGGGTAGTAACAGAGACTAATTAATTAGTAATGAACGGCATACTTTTCCCCTTCAGTTAGAATAGTGTGGATAAGAAGATACCCGTACGAAACCTCAATGTCAGTTAAACTAGAAATATTTTTTTGCACATAAATGAATTTACAGGACCTAAAAAGTGATGAACAGCACTGTAGTACTTACAGAAGCTATTCAAATCCTTGGCATAGTTCAGGGATGAAAACTTCAGCAATCAATATGAAAAAGCAACATTCCGCGTCAACATCTCACACAGTAACTGCAAATGCATGTGCGGAAAACATTTCCAGAATTGTAAGTGCAGGAAGCGTCAGCACACCATTGCAATTTAAAGGTATATTCATATGAATCTTAATCCAAATCCATAAAAAAATATACGTAAGAATTCCTAAGACGAAGATATGGAAATAGCACATGCCTTAATCACTTGAAGAATTTGAAACTAACTCAAAGCCCTCCACTAAAGTAATGTAGCGCTTCCACGTTCTATATTCTATCCCCGATAAAGTAACACAGATCTCCTGTTGAAATCATTCCAGACAAAGGATCGGTAAGCACTTCAATTCCACCAAACTGTTCAGATGAATTATACTCTTTCTTTCATGAATGGCGATCCTATTTCTAGAAAAAAAAGTTTTGGGAAATCCCATACTCTCAAAATTTTATGGAATCAAATCATATGTGCCTTTCCAGTCCAGTAGAATTAATTTTAAGTTTCCAAAAATAGTTCCAGAAGGGGAAAAATTACCTCATCTTTTTTTGGGACAGCATTTCCAAGGCAACTTTCGTGAACTATACAAGATTCAATTCACAAGAAAGCACGAATCTATTTTAACTTAATTCCAGGTATGTAAAACAATTACAACGCTAAATGTTCTCCCAAAAGCCATACACACTTTCTGATTCATGCACCCTTTAACAATGTATTTTCAAACTATAATGCGGTTGGAAGTTTCTGCAAGAAATGAAGTACAATTTCACATAAAATTCATATTATACAGAACTTTACCCTAAATATTATGATCCAAATGTAATTCTAAAATGCTTAAAGTGCAAATTCGTCAAGATGAACTGTCCAGTTCGGGAAGTCTAAAAATGATCAGCAGCAAGAACTTGTCAAAGAGTATATCACAATGAAATGGTAAAACAGTAAACAGTTCAAAAAGGTATACACCATCGTATTTATGAAAACATGCGACAAACATAGCTACAAAGCTCGTAACGAGCACTTAATTGGGCAAAACGACACATAATTTACAATGAAACTTCTGGACATAATCCTTTATACAATACAATGCTTATGCGTTCAACCTCTCACTGTCACACTCTCCCACCTTCTACCTGCACTCTTATTTTTTTTCAGATTAATCTCTCTATGCTTCTTGTATAGTGATCCCGGAAAATTAATAAAAGACTAAATTTCGCATAAAAGTGCATTCATCAATAACAAGTGAGAGCAGTGGGGATCAATTATAAAAAGCATCCATCAACTTACAAAAAGTTACAAGATGAACCAGGTTCGAACAGCGCTAATCCAACAGTCAACACTACTGCCGCGAAATTTTATTAAAATTTTTATTTCAGTTCCATTTTTTTTCCTGAGATATTCCCTGAAACAAATCTTTCAGTTTTTAGGAATATTCTGCTTCATTTCGAAATACTCCAAGTACTGATTATACTCTTGGAACATGGTTTCCGCTATAGCGCCGACTAATCAGAACGATGGAATACTAGCACCAAAGTCCCAAAATCCTTCAAGTTTGAGAACTAAGCTGAGCAAATTTTTTTTGGGTTGTGATCCTATATTCATTGCAAAAGAAGATATATTTATACAACATACAGTCTATCCTCTACTTCCACCTGAGCTTTTTCCCCTTAGCTTTTCAGACCCTGGCTCAATTACCTTATGTTAACCTAATCTAGTTAATCATAGGTGAAAATTACCTACGCAATATACACAGCTCCAAAAACTTTTCTCCAATTCGGGGGAAAAGTGAGGAAAAAACATCGTAAGACCTATCCAGACGAACCGCAGAATGACAAACTGAATAGTTAACGAAACCATGAGGACTAGGTATAAAAAATAAACAAGAAAAAGGAATACTTAGGCGATATTTAATTTGATCATTTTTAAAGACTTCCTTTTTTTGGTACTATCATTGCTGTGTGCCCTACCGTTCTTCAGCAATCACGATGTCTTCATGGCACTCCGGCACAGGAAGATATTTCAAAATACACTATGCATAATTTGTAATTTACATTTATGTTGGACACATGCGTAATAAATACTTGGGCATTATAACTAATAAATACAACTTACCTACAACGATTAGTGAGGTACAGAAACCACAGCATGATTTGCCCTTATCGAATGGCAGTTTCAACAATGATAAAAATCAAGGATAAAATACACACAGTTTGCAATATCTGTTTTGAGAGTACAATAAAACTAAAAGTAATGAAGACACGGGTACAGTGGGACTTTTTCCTTCATGAAGTACAACAAACCATACTAGAGTAAATTATCACTATTGCAATTTTTGTCAGTAATTCCTATTAAATCCTAACGCTTACGTCTCCACTTGCTTAAAGCACCATACTCCTTGCCGTAATATGTTTGTGCTATATCATTCCTTCGTTGCAAAACACAGCGACATTCCTCCCGTTCTTGCTCGTTCGTTGGTCGTCGTCTTGGAAACTCAGAATAATACTTCTCATATACTTCAAACATCTGCAAAATACTCTTTTAACGACCAAGTGAAGTACAACAAACTATACCAGAGTAAACTGTCACGTGGTAGTATTTGAAATGAATCTCAAAACCTTTCTAAGAATTTCGGGAAATTTGAGATGCAACAAAATTTGTGAAAAGAAGAAAAGATCTGAAAAATGAAATGAAAAGATCTGCAAAAACTTGCTTCTTCATCTGCTTTATCAAGTGCTTGCTCCAACTTCATTCGTAAATATTCTGCGAGTAAACGATGCCAAATTTTAGCAACCGTACTACGCCATGGTATTTCCTTTTCAATAAGCTCTGCTTGTAATTTCTTTAAGGCTGCAGATACTTCATCCTATTTTAAAAAGGTTAAATCAAAATATGAGAATATCAGACAAAATGATAAAGCTCTGAAAGATCCACCAAATAAACAAAATATTGGCAAGCAAAGACATCGTTTGATTAAATAAACTTGACACTAACCTCACTGTTATGTTTTTTACTAGATGCACATTTTCTAACTAACTCCTCCACATCCTCCGATTTGATACTTCCTTGGATTAATCTTCCGCACTTGCTTGCATCAGAATCATTATCTGAAACAGCAGACGTTCAATCAGTGAATACGGTAGGGTAAAATATTCCGTTTATATTTCTAAATAAATGGTGAACAATTTACATTATTACCAATTTTACTGAGGTAATCGGTTAAAGCATAATTTAACATTTCCAATGCATCGCCACAATTAGCGGCGCCATTCTCTCCAGTTGTGAGACCATTTGGATAAACAACTCGAAATGTGTCATCCCTTTTAGTCCCTTCGTTTTTTATTATCCAATCATTACTCTCCAGCGGAACCAATGAGATCGAATCTTCCTCTAAAAGTAACATGAGAATATTTGATTGATATTCAACCATTCCCACTCAGTTCATCTTCAGCCACTTTCTTTTTTATTATTAGTAAAAATAAAAATAAGATCCTTTACGTTCTATAACTGTTCGAGAAGCATAAACAAAAGTTTTACTAGGACATTTTTTTTTATCCAATATCGGAAGCAAGCCGTTACAATGACTACCCAAGCTATCATTTTTTCCACCGACATATGCGCTGATGAGATCATCAAGCAAAGAGACTGTTTTTGTTGGCGAATGTGACAGAGGTCTTTTTTCATATCTGCAAGGAAATTTTCAAGGAAAGATGAGTTCAAACCAAAACCCTTCCCTCAAAAAAAAAAAAAAAAAAATCACTACCTCGCTATTTTATTTGGCGGTGGTGATGAGTCACTGTTGAGCAACTTCAACTTTACTGACGAGGAGATATTTTTATTGGATATGAAAGACCTGGAAATTTTGCCTATATCATGAATGAAACCACTCAGGTATATCACAAACAGCAAGTTCAAGAAGAAAAACGAATTCGCCTGAATTCAAAAACACGAATTACTGAAAGAAAAAATTAGCATCCAAAGACTTAAAAAGTCAGGTATATCATTACCTGTTTCGATGAGGCGATGTTGGGGTACCCCATTTCGAATAAGAAGGCAATGAGCTGGTTTTATGGTCGTGCAATACGGTTTCACAACTAATACTCTTTTTCGCTGCCACTATAATGCAAATAATGGTCCCTTCGAACAAAATATCCGAATAACATGCTGCTCAGTCAACAATCTTTATTTTATCGAAGCAAAATTCTGTACCATCGATCTAATCGACCTATTAATTCTTATTTCCTACGATAATAACACTCACTTTACCCTTTGCGATCATGCACCTTTTTCTGGCATACTAACCGTAAAATTTTTGATTCCAGTTTCCACGAGTAAAAGAAGTATCAACTGCTAGGCAGTCACCATAAGCTGATTTAATAAAGATTTAACGATTTATTTTAATTTAATAGATTTTTTGAGGACCTGTCAATGCAGAATTCATTACGTCAAACAACTTTTCACAACCTTATAAAAAATTAAACATAAAGACTGAATTACATGGATAGAGTTTAGACGGTGACTTTGGAACGTCATCACTACGAAAAAGCTGAACAATGCTTGACCACCACTGCTGCAAGTATTCTTCATCTATAGGATCAAGATATTCGCGAACGAAAACCCAGAATTTTCTAGATAGATTGACTGGTGGCCAAACATCGAAACTTTCATCCAGCCAGTTTATTTCGCCATCAGCGTACGGATCTTCTACTATTCTGAATCAGTAAAAATACTAAAACCAGCTGCCATCAATAAAATAAAATATCCTCACAGAAAAATGATGGAGGCAATATGGGCAAAGAATTTTTACTTCAAAATTCCAAAAAATCAGATTATTCATAACCGCGCAATCATCAAAAAGCAACTTTCTGAAAGAAAAATTGACTCACGGTTCTCTCTCAATTTCTTTACTGCAACTAGGTAGAGGGTCCGAAGATTTAAGCTCATATACAGGCATCAGCCGGTTGGATATATCATCAGATGGGTAGTCTCCCGTAGTAAGAAAGGTAATCTCTCCATAAATTTTCTTTTGATGATCTGTCGTGTGCACCAATATCTGTTCCAACTCTACTTGCAGTTTATCCTAAAACTACCCAGAAATTAGCCTAACGGTATGGAAAATCTAATGCTTCTAACTGCAGTAAAAACGATGTAGTTGGCTAATAGAGTTTTATGCCAAATTCATAATAACGGCAACTACAGTGATCTCGTAAGTTAACGAAGAAAAGACCAAGTCAGAGAAGGTAACAGCAACATTCTGGGAGTCTTCATCACTTGACACGGCTAGCAACTTGGGGCACTCATGCAAATAATCAAATTCAGCAAAATCAGGCATTGGTGTTATCGAATCATTCAGAGGTCCACGCCTTGTATGCAAAGGAGACAATGCACCTGGAAAGAAGTGATGAAAATGTTAATACACTGAATGTGCAAATAATATGTTGAGCTAATATATCAGGCACCTTAAGAGATTTATGCAACAAGTTCCCAGATACATCGACGCCAAAAGGCTAAAAGTTAATGATTTTGTTTAGAGGGACGAGGATGATCACAATGCGCAAGAGACGATCTTAAATGACAGAGATGAAGCATGCATTAACGATTGAATAACTCTGTTGAATGACGATACTATTCAGTAATGAGAGGGGAAAAGAGAACTCACCGTTCATAAGTTGCTTGGACTTGTCATCCGGAATCCGAGAAGGCTTGTCCGATGGTGGGGAACTAGGCGATCTTGACAAGTGTAAATTCCCTATTCTTCTATACCTCATGATCTCTGCAACCCCTCGAATGTGGCCATCAGGAGTTGACCTGTGACGCCTCAATGCCTGACCTGCCACCTCTCTAACGACAGTCCAGTCACACAACTAATATGTTGCAGACAACCACCAACACCACCCAACCAACTAAATTCCAAACTTCGCGTGGATAAAAACAGTTTGGTCACTGGCCAATTCTTGTTAGGACCACACTGTGTGCTGAAACACAATGTCAGAAAGTTCGAAATGTGGAGTTCTGTTAACGAGGCAACGTGTTAGGATGCGAACAAGACTTGGCAGATTGTTTGTGCAGTTACCAAGTCAAATGAAAGGATGAGCCAGCTAAGGGCAGGTAGGCGATCTATACACCTGGAAATCTCCTAATGTGCTTACAATTACTTCGGTCATTAGCAGTTTGTTAAAAAAATCACTCTTAACCAAACGAAACTTCTTTTATAACTGAGTCGGAAAGAACCTTTGTACATCTCTAATGATTTGTAATTACCCACAATTATGAAGTATGGTCACTTGATATCCATCAGAGCAACCGGAGTTATCTTTACCTAAAGATACAATACGCATTATCACCAACGGCTTGTCCAACACGAAGATTTGAATAAATGAATTTACAATGTGGTCTTTGCTCTCGAACTTTAACTGCAGTTGAAGGGAACGTTTCAGTGCTAATTATTTTCCCGTTTACTTTAAATAACCTCTTCAATACAACTGTATGATACTTTATCCAAAGCCTTTGCTCCTGTTACACCTTTTCACTCAGATTTCTCAAGACTGAATAATTACTCAGTCCTGTACAATTCGGCTATGTTTTGGGCACTACGAGACGACTTTGTATAAAAATTTTATAAAATTTGTTACATGCGTTATTATTCAAAATATCACGATATTAAAATTCACGAAGGCTTAAGATTCATGTGACCTTGAAAATTACATGCTGCTTCCAATAAAACATGCCATACGGCAAAGTTGTTTTGATCCCTTAAACCTCAGTATGGTTACTTTCAGCAGCTGAAAAAGTCATATATTCATTCAGAAGCATACATAGAAGAACCAAACAATACTGATCGAATTTCTACGAAACAACGGCAATATGAATCATGTTGTGATGGATTACAGTAAGCGATCATTTTCCCTCCTCGGAATCTGATACACGACTATATCCTGCTCTCCCAGTTTCCTTCTAGATGCAGGAGAGTGAATGCCATTCAACATCCAGTCCACTGTAGGTTTACATGGTGCTAAGCTTTCTAAATGGTCGATCCAGCTTCAGGGAAATAAGACAGGTGTGGAGATGGGGACAGAAGTCATGATGCTTGGGTACTTTTGAAATGTGTGAAAGGAGCTTCATTTCCTTCCTAGCTGCCACCTTCAATCAGTGATGTCGAGCTGCTGCTCACCGTTGTCCTCCAGTACTCACACATACGTTCAGAGTGGATCACTTGCAATATTGCAATGTTATTAGTTTCTTGAAACTACAAAACATAACGCGACTCTGTGATGTATTTTTCAGTCTATCCAGCCAATACTTAGACGGCTAGCATGGGAGACCACTTCTACGCAGCCTTGATAAATCCAACGCACCCATCTGCAGAATCAGTTCTTCAGTGGATTTCCGAACCGAATTTAAATTCTCCTCGTGATTTTAAGTTCGAATTCTCGATAGTTTTAAAGTCGGACACACTGAAGGAGTTCCCGAATTACGACTTCATCTTAGATCGTAACCTGGACGGAACGTCAAGCCAGATAGAGGCTGGAACACGACCAGAGACCACGAAGGGTGATGATAATAGTATCGGCCGTGCTTCTTTTGCCTATCCAGTGACGTTCATAACTACTGCCATACTGATATCTTGGTGCCGCGCGGCAACGCGACAAAGACAAACGAAGAGATGGTGTGGCACGACCGACATCAATTGTTCGGGCGTTGTCTGTGAGTGTCTATTTGGTCGGTCGGTCGGTGTCGGTTTGTGTGTATGTTCGTATATGCTTGTGTATCTGGCTTTCACGCCGAACTAAGTCGTACATATAGTACCAGTGAGTGGGTGAGTGCATGTTTTCCAGACTGCAGTCACGTACGTACTGCATGAAGAGGGTCATGCAAGTGTCTACCCCAACATTTTTTCAGTGAGGTTTTTCGGTGCAGTAACAGTTCCTGATTGGTCTGCTCAGTAACTTGGAAAACTGGCATAACTGTTATGTACGAAATCGAGAGGTAACATTCCTGTACTGATTTGTTTATAGCTACGGAGGTAGTTTGATGGGACGGCTTTGTTGAAACAAAATTCTTAAGTGCAGATTACTTGTCAGCAGATTAGTTGTATTTCCTTCCTCTGCTAAAGGCTCATGTTTAGTGTTTGAAATTTAAATATTAACAGCGAGCGCCAATAAAGCCATCGGGACTGTGCACTGTGTAACACCAACGAATCCTTCTTTTGAAGTTTTGCCGTCCTGACAGCTGTCACACTCTTTTAGCACTTTCTGGGGCTTGAGGGTAATCCTCCCAACAGGACTAGTTGTGCGTTGGTGGAAGCTGAATACTAGTTGTTTTGAAATATGGTAATTAAATTGGGATTAGTTTTGTTAATCGGTCTCGCTTGTATGTTTCTCAGCCTGTTCCTTTCTTGAGCAGCTGAAAGAGTTTCTCATGGCACTTGACTTTTTTTTATTTAATATAGTGAATGGAGTAGTCCAGACTCTTGTCTCGTGTTCTGAGGTCACGCTTAACTGGAAATTTCACATATCTTGGTAAAATGAGACTCTCCTGACCTTAGGGCTACGTGCTGAATTCTGAATAAGTTTAGCCTAAACTATAAAAAATCTAATTTGCTGTCGTAGAATAATCTAGATATGAGTTTAACTTACTGGATGAACTTTCGAAGCTATTAACAATCGTATTATGAATCAATCCGTCAGACATTTCCAAGCGCCAGTTTTTCAGTTTTACTCAATAGACTTCGTTCTGATTTTTGAGGGTGTATAACAAAGTTTTTCGGACATTTTCCGGGTACAGTGAATTTGAGTAGAGGGAGGGTCCGGAACTCTCAAGATCATTTTTTTTTATGCAGTGTTGCTTTTTATAAGCCAAAGTTTTAGTTTCCTTTTTCATCTGCCATGCACGTAACTTCTCGCAAAGCAGTTACTCCTATATCAAGGATTTCTAGTCAACTACGGTCAGGTTCCTTCTTTTGAAACGCCGTCGATTGGGTTTTTGTGCTGAGTTGGCGCGGACCGCCACCGTCAATATATATTGTGATGAAGGGTATATGTTGCTCTGGGATCGATCGATATATGGGCGCTTTCGCACGCGGCAACTGCCAGGATCCGCACGCGGCAGCTGTAACCCACCGAAACCGAACGGATTGCAAACGTTGACCGGGTCCCACATGAATGTTTTTTAGTTCTGTTACTGCTGGGCCATATTTTGTATACCTGCAGACCTCATTGCACATACAGTATGGTCACGAGATTTTTGACGTGTCTGATATAACCCACAGGACTATTCATTATCCAGGTTACCGCTGGTATCCTTTCGAAACCGCCATCCCGACTTCAAATCCGGCGCTGTACAACCATCTTGGGGCAGTCTCTATCTTTAGTGTCTTTAGTGCCTCAGTGTTTCATAGACGAAGGAGATAATTAAGGTTAGGTTGTGCGTTACATTTTTAGTTTATGTAAGAATGGACTAGTGACTATGAACGTTCGGATCGGCCTTGGTATAGGATTTCCCATAGGAACGCCTTCCATTAATTTCATTTCCGTAATAAGATAGTTTTTCCTGGCCAGGAAGTGAAATTTTGATAACTCACACCTGTGTTAGACCATGCTTGCTTATATGTTGCGCTTTAAAGCTATTTCTGGGCCTAAGGATATCACATTTTGTCGAAGAATTGAATGATAGCATTTCAAAGAATGACTACGGTGTCATACAGTTAGTTATTAATAATTAATAACCCATTCCACGTACAGTTCGGCAAAAATTCACTGTAGTTTGAAAACCTTACTTGATATGAAGTTCCTTATTTGATATTCCTTTTTCTGATATATTCCTCAAAATGTTTCGCTTTCGAGGTTCTTAACTTATCTACTTCGAGCACGGAGGATTATTTTCAGTTGGTGCTCCTTCAGCCGTTCTGTTCTCGCGGTGCATGCTGCAAAATGATTACTTTAGACGATGACTCAACTAGTAACAAATGTAAAGTAACTGAGAACGAAGTGCATGCGTCAGTCGAGGTCGATATGGATTCTGCTTTACAAGTAGTTTTTAATTTTATAAAAAATTCCGAAACCAGTGTCACATTTCGTAGTTAGGACAACAAATATTCCTGATCTCAATGATTTTAAACGTTTCACGTCTTCATCCTGTCTTCTAGGCGTCGCTAAAGAATGCTCAGAACGATTCGATCTCAGATGACACTTCAACAAATTATATGGACAAATCAATGGATATAATCGGAAATGGTATATGGATTAGTGGGAAGTCTGTGAACGATGAAGATGAGCATCATGGAAATGGTAGGAATAATGGAGATTGCACCAGGCCGACGTTTTCTGGCGAAAATGGTTACAGTGATAGCATTAGTAATAAGGGTTCGTTGTTTCAATCATTTTAAAACGTATCATGAGGGATTTTCGTTGTTTTTACCATCTATCACATTGCAAGGGATTCTTTTAAGTTATATATGTTCTACTTCATCTCAACAAAGTTAAGATAAATTTATTCAAAAAAAAAAACCCATTGTATATGGTTTCTATAATTCTTTTTTTTTTAGATTCTAATGGACTGACTACTAATGAGGACATTATAATAGAAACTGAATCTTGCAAAAATAAATCAAGAAACAAAGGATCAGTATTTATCGAAAACAGTACTAATAAATCGATCGCTGTGGAGTGCATAGGTGAGCCATATTCCGATTT
The DNA here is from genome assembly GCA_003640385.1 of Setaria digitata. NCBI lineage: Eukaryota > Metazoa > Nematoda > Chromadorea > Rhabditida > Setariidae > Setaria > Setaria digitata. The sequence goes on along the minus strand of RCAB01000071.1, from coordinate 20,920 downwards.
TTATTTCGTCATCATCCTAGCAATCGACATTAATTAACGGGAATGTTTTTTTTTTTTTCCTGTTAATTGGTATTATTACCCAATGAAATTTGTTGCGCTGGAAGGAAAAGTATGGTAGGAGTGATTATAATTAGTTTGAAAAAGTGCAGATATTCTTATCCAATTTTCCAATTTTGTGTTTTTTGTTCTTGCTGTCCTTCTTCGTAGAGCAGTGCAATAGTGTCGTTATATTTTTAACACAAATTTGTTCTTTGGATATCACTGGCTTTTATTTATTATTGTCACGTTAGTTAAGCTTCCTTGCTCTGTGAAATATTTGATTTTTTAGAACTAGATGACGACCACGATGAATCTGATTCCAGTGGTGAACCACCTGCGAAGAAGAAGAAAGCAAAATCACCTGTTCCAGATGACCCGGATACTCAGGTTCATTTTAGTCCCTTTGAAAATTGCATCGGTTATTACGGATAAACTTAAAAAAGTATTTATTCACAGGATTTTAGGTCGGTGTGTTTTAGGTAGGAGAAAAGAAACCGGAATTGACAAGCGGCGAGGCTTTATTGAATAAGTTAGAAGCTTATGTCAAAGATGCGATCGATAAGAACGCGAACGTTGAAAGGTAAGCAAATAATACCAGAGTGGCTATGATTTTTTATAGATTGACACATTGTTTTGTTGCTTTGTGCTAGTGGATATACTGCACGTTTGATTCTTCTTGAAAGATGTGCCGTCTGGCCATGGCTACAATTATTCGGTACTCGCGAGAAACTGGTGCATTCGCGATAAACGTGGCAAAGAAGTTCCTAAAATTTAGTGGGTTGGGCGTCGTCGTTCAGCGTAAGTAAAATTCAAGTTCCCTTGATCTTACTTCTGTACTTTTATTCATACTGAATTTTTTATGCAGGAAAGTGTTGGATGCGTTGTTAGGGGCTATTAATATTCAAGTGCAGCGTGAACCTTTGTCAGTCCGGAAACTTATACTGGATAAGCAGCTAGTTTTGCCGAATACCATCAGTTTCCCACCATCACAGGTACTTCTCATCACTTTCTAAAGTTTCATATGAATACATTCACTAATATTTGATATGAAATCTCAGTTTCGGAGGAAAAGTGTCACTGATGGCTTTGAAGAAGTCAGCATACATACAGAGATGCCTGAATTACTTACAGGTCGTAGATTTGTTGATCGAACATGATCCGGATGCACCTCTGTCGAAGGTAATTGGGCGGATGTTCGGCGATGAGAGGCCAAAGCTTTCCGAAGCTGAAAAACGTGAACGGCATTTATTGAAGTTGGGGCATCCCGCTCCCCATATGACCAAGTTATTGATGGACATTGGACAAGATCTTGTACAAGAATCGACATATTCTGACATTGTTCATGCTAAAAATTTACCTGAAACTCCGAAAAATATGGAGACTTATAAACAGGTTTTGTTCATACTTTGTGGCGTTTTAGTGATGAACGAGCATTTGACATTCTTAGGTGCATAATTCTCCATTTTCTTGCTCATGAGTTCATATGATTGTGAAAATAACTTTTCGAAATAGGACTTTTTTTTTTTTTTTCATATTCTGTAATTCCTAGAGACTTACCCTGTAAGATTTTCTAATACGTACGTATGTTTGAGGTTGCACAGCAACTTAAACCAGTATGGGAAGCACTGCGAAAGAAAAATGAACCGTATAAACTGAAGCAATATACGTGTCAACTATGTAACTTCCGCACTGAATCACGAATTATTCTGTCGGTACATCGACAGACACCACACTTTGATGGTAGAAAATACCAATGTGCGCTATGTCCTGAATTCTTCACTAATGAAAATATGATTTCGCAGCATTATTTGTATGTTTTTTGTTCATATTGTCATCGAAGTGAGCTCTCATCAAGTACCGGGTTTTTGTAATAGCTTTTATTGTGATAAGAATTACAGAAAAATTTAGGAGAGAGCACGACTTGGTAGCTGGAAAAGAAGAAGCTATTCCTCGAAACCCTTGTCCATGCTGTAACGAGGATTTTATGTACAAAGGACAACGAGACCAACATTTGAAAATGTGTCGAAGAGACCTAAATAGAGTTCGGTAAGTCCACGTTTGTCGTAGAAACAGTTAAATTTTTGTATTGACGTTCGAAGAAAGATGGCGGTTTGCACTTCCTTTCTGCGAATAATTTAGGAGCACTGTCATTAAATGGAGAAATCAATTTTACCACCCTTTTGGAAATGGATTTTCGATGTATTATTTCTATTTCTATTCTAGTTTGATAATGGCACCAAAACATCCACAGGACGTCAGTGCCATTAATCACTGGCTATGGGATAAACCTCCAGTTGATCCAACAATTTTGCAGCAACAGCAGGTTGCACAAAGACAACAAGTAGAGGTTTGTTTGCAACCTTTTTTTTATTAGTAGACAAGTGATACGAGGTTTAAGATTATTCGAACCAAACTTTTATGACCTCTGCTTTCAGGGTAATTCGTAGGGTCCATTCTCAAACAGGCCTCTTATTCATTTTCAAGTTCTTTGCAGAAACTACAGCGTGCTCAGCTAGTACAGCAACAACAACAGTTGCAGCAGCGACGTAGTCAGGCTGCTGTGACTAATTCAGCGCTTTTGGCGGCGCAACAACAGCAAGCAGCACTGCTTTTGCAACAGGTTAATTTAATAGCCAAATTTATGTAGTTTTCTAGAACATTCATACATACGGATTGGAAGATGAAAAGTTTTTCGTTAATTTTAAATATATATAATTTAAATTATATATATATTTAGTTTGAATTGTATATATACTTAAATTTTAAAATTAATTTATATATATATACTTTAAATGGGACCAAGCTGTGTTCTGTCCACACTTTGATTGTTGGATAATTTAAAGATTTTTTAGCAGAGGATAAGGGCAGCGCAGGCTGTGGCGCATCATCAGCAGCAAACGAAGATGTCTTCATTAATAGGAAATCCAAGTCTTTTAGCAGGTAAGAGAATACGTACTACTGGAACTTGAAAATTTATATCGTATAATCCCGGACGCTTTATTTGGTTGTACTCGGATTTATTCGGTTCTATTCGGAAGGGTAACAATCAGTAATTGCAATATTTTTTCAGCAATGCAGCAGCAGTTGCAGCGTGCTGCCGTTAGTGGAATGCGCACTCCAGGATTATCTTTATTCACGCAGCGTGGTGTAGCTGCTGGAATCCGTGGGCCAGCTGTGTCACCGCATGCTGCTGCTTCACTTGCAGGGCGTATTAGGGCACCACCGCAAGTATTCCTTGTTTTTTTTTTTTTTTTTTTTTTTTTAATATCTTTAGGAAATGTGCGCCAGTTGTTAATAACTTTTCAAAGCGCTTGGTGGCATTTAATAGTGCTGATAGCATTTGCATTGTGGGTTGCCCATATTGTTCGAATTTTTTTTTTGAAATAAAATCCTATGGCATTTGTCTAACAGAGTGAGGAATTTGTCCTACACTTCTCCTTACCTTGTATTGTTAAAGATGGAAAGTACTTTTAACAAGGGGGTACTTCGCATGGAGATTTTTTACAGATTTATAAACAAAAATGTTGGAGATACTGAGGGGACTTTAAAATGGGTCGTGTTTAAAATGCAAAATTTTGTTATCCGGCTTATATCATAAAGAACTATATGCTTCTGAAACTTAGACTTGCACATTATCGTTTTTGTTTAGTCGGATGAGATCGGGATATTCACAGAAGCTTATACAATGACCCGTAAAAAAAAAAAAAAAAAAAAAAAAAAAAAAAACAGTGGCTTTTTTGGTTATAGGTTCCTTCATCGCGTAGTCAGTTAAGTGGAGTTATATCTTCTGGACATAATAACAATGTCTGTGAAATTTGTGACCAGAATGTCCAGGATAGGGATCGATATCTGACGCATTTGCAATTATTTCACAAACAGATGCGTGGAAAAACATCAGCTGATATGCAACAGGCAAGCTTTTCATGAGCCAGTAAATTCTGGCCGGTATTTATCTCTTTTCTGCATAACCTTTTTGCTAGTAAGGTGCATTCTTTTAATTAAGGGATATAAAAGAAAAAAAAAAATCATTTGTTCCAGGGTGCTCCATTAGCATGCAGTCGTTGTCGTGATAGATTCTGGACATATGAAGGATTGGAACGGCATCTTGTCATGGCCCATGGTCTTGTTACTTCTGATCTCTTAACAAAAGCGCAAAAAAAGGAAGATGGTGGACGTTGTAAGCATTGCGGCAAGGTAGTATTTACATATCTCATTTGCTGTTTATTAGTTTCAAATTAGCTAATTTTGTAATGCGTTTTTTTTTTTTTTTTTTTTTGAAAGTCTTTTTTATTTAGACCATTTTCATTTAGAGTGTTCAATTTTTTCCAGCAATATGCTTTCAATATGTTGCAACATTTGGTGACAGATCACCAGGTAAAACTATGTTCTGCGGAAATTATGTACAGCTGCGATGTTTGTGCCTTCAAATGCAGTAGTTACAGTAAACTGGAAGTGCATCTGAATACCGTACATCCTAAAAATCCTGCACAAAACACTTTGAATAGCGCGGCCAGTTCAGCATCCGGTAATTTTGCTCATTTGTTGTAGGTTGTCATCGCTTTGCTTAGTAGCCATATGGCTTTTGCATTAGCTGTGCCCGTGCTTAGCTTGTGGGATTCATGACTTTCGGTTGCATGCTTTTTTATTCTTCATATTTTTTTGGGGAATAAATTCAAATCTCGAAATTGGATCTGACATCTCACAAACCTATTTCGTCTTGTTCACTTTAATTGTCGCACCAATTTAATTTGCATGTTTTTCTAGATTGTGACACAATTTTTAGAAAATTGTAGTTTGTTTATGACACAGTTACTTTTCGCTCGGTTATTTTCTGGTTTTATGCTAACCGATTTTCTTTTTTTTTTTTTTTTTTGCTCGCAGATTTTCCGCCCTTCTATGAGAAGATATATAGCGAAGACGAAAAGGAAGACATGGCCAAGTATGAGTCGAAAATTCGGGAGCCTAAGAATGTAATGTTGGAAATTGATGGAAATTTAAAAGAATTTTGGGCCAAGTCTAGTCAGGTTGTCTCAGAAATTTGAAGCAAAACAGAAGTAGCGAAGATGAAAATGAGGAGGTGATGCATGAACTGCACGTGCATTTTTCATTCGGTAGCTATAGCGAAGATTGTGTGGAAGACAAGGAGTTCATCGATGAGAGTGACACACTGTGCAAGAATATTATGTTTTAACTGTTAAGTCTGGACGAAGAAGTATCGTCGAAAATAACATGTCCTCGCATGAAAAACAGCTCGCAGTTCAGGTTTATGCAGCAGGTTTGTTTGTTACTAATGACTCTTCCTATAAGGATTAATTTCTGTTATATAGATTAATATGAATTGCCGTAAGGTAAATGTAATAAATTTAGTAAAGGAGCTGGATGTCTAAAATTCCAAAATTACCGGGGCAAGAATGTGGTTAGAGTTCATGTTTCAGAGCAAGAAGCAAAACTGGTAAATTTAATGGTGCTATCATATACCAAAATAGTTAAATATCGTTTGACAGTACTGTGGATGTAAGTCCAAACTTTCCTAACGTCTTTTTGACGGAAATATGTTATTTCGAATTAACAGTTGTTGAATGAAAAGTGTTAGGAGCAGCAGTGGTCATTAACGGAAAACGGTATTTTGGTTCTTGGTGCTTTTTTTTTTTTTTTGTTTCCAGCATGCTGCTAACAGAAGTTTTAGTTGCGCACTCCTTTTATCGATAACTATTGCTCTCTTTTCTTCATGAACGTCTTGTGTGGTTGTATCTGCGGCAGCAGCTTTTTTTTTTAAACCGTCTTTCTTCATGCTTACTGAAACGCGGTTGTGCAACAGAATTTGGTGGGATTGAGAGAGTTCAGACTGTTGGCAGAGAAAAATCGGCCCTATTCATGAGTAATCATTCCAGTATTTCATGTTATTTCCATTCATCTATCTTTCTATCCTAATTCTGTAAGGGTAGTTATTAGTTGATTATGGGACTTATGGACTACTGGTTCTATTGAGTGGACCGAGTCCTACCGGTTGATCTGGAATTGAAACTGGAGCAATTTTGAATGATTAGGCATTCCTACTGTACGAATTCCTGGTCGCTCATCGCCTACTATAATTTAAATCTGTGGGTTGAAAGATCCAAGTTAAGGGTTTCTCTGAACTGAAATGTGTTTAGGGGCGAGGAAGGTTTAGATTCGTGAATCGTAGATTGCTCAGGCCAAATACAGACGATGATGTTATCGCTGTGAAGGACGATGCTTTTCGAGCTGAGAAAACACTGCTCGGTATCCGGTGTTGTTGAAAGAAAATGTTACTTTATCCTGATTATGTTTCTTGTCACGTGTCAACATTATGTCTATTTAGCTATGTAGTTATTGTATGCGAAGAGCGGTTATGAATTCTATGTTCCAGTCAAAATTGAGAGAGGATCTTTGAATGGGATAGTGTTGGAAATACTTGAGGCGGGACAAATGAAATGGATCTATTAGACTGTAACTGTAAGGGGAGTTGTTTGTTTTTGACCTTTCCCCTACCTATTGTGTCTTACATATATATGTGTTTTTAATGCGATTCTATTATTGAACTGTCATAATGACCTTCGTACTGCGCCGTGAAAATGGAAATTATAAGTTTACTGTATTTGTTAAATAGTGTAAAGGCGATTTTGGATGATAACATCCCGAAGTCTTCTAAGTACTCCTGGTGAGTGATTATTTAAATGGCATCATTGATCTTTTCATGTGTATTCTGAAGTATTTGTATTGCTGATATATTGATTTATACATCTATTATGTTTATAAGCTATTACTACGTTTCCACTTTACATCTGCGATGTGTTTGTACGTTTTATGTTATTGTTTGTATGTTAAATATTGTGTTTGCATGCAAACCTCATTCAGGAAAAGGTTGCATCTTGAATTGTTTCAAGTTAAAATTTTTGAATTTTCGGAGATGATCTTTCGAACCCTGAATTAGAGAAATCTGAGCAGCTGCGGCTGTAGCCATGTGCTTAAATTGAATCAATGGGTTCGGTCCATAAGTACACGCGCTTGATCAATTTGTGGCGCGCAGCCAGTAGCGTGTGAATTTCAAGTTAGGGAGGGAAGGTTGATCTGGTTTAATCTGCAATGGCTTTTGGACTGGGGCTTTTGCGTTGGAAGGAGTGATTAGATTTATTGAAAGCATTTAGACTTTGTAGAACAGGTAGCACAGACAATACTGGTCGGTATGAAGTTGTGTATTCGAAATGATTTGGTGGTGGGGTTCACCGCACTGGGAACTCGAGACAGAGCAGCTATTTCCGAACACATTTTCTGGAGGGGTAGCGCCACCAATATTCTGCCACTGTCTGCAACTGGTTAGGGTGATTGGTAAAACAAAGAGCACTAGAACAAATTTGAAGGGATTCTGACTTCTACAGCAACTTCTAAAGAGACAATTAGGTTGTCCCTTATATGACCGAGTCCTCAGCTCGCACATATAACTTAAGGATATGGAAGTGAGACTCGAGCCTCGTGCCTACCTTATCTTGTATCAAATTTCCATACATGTCATGTTTGATAACTTCCACATGATGGAGATTGGCAAGGGTGTATAGTGGGTAAGACCAAAAGCAAGCGCTCCAGAACAGATAAGTCCAACTGGGCTAAAAAATGGGAATGAATCTGCCATGGCCGAAGTGCACACAGAAAGAAGTAAGCAAATATAAGGAGTTGAGGGCGGTTATAAACAAATGTGAGAGAGTGATTCATCTGCGACAGCTATTTCTTGAGATGTTCATAGCTGTTTATCCCGAGCAGAGAAACTACCTTTCACTCATTTATACAAAAACTGCACTAACCATGATGGGTTCGTCCACAGTTCGTACACAGAGTTCTTGCAAACAAGTCCAGAGGGAATTCGATGGTCAACTTGTCCAAAAAACTGTAGCACGTTCCTAAGACAATACCACCACTACGCATTTACCTTAATTTAAACTGCCCTCTCACCTGCAACAAAAGCAAACAGAATGCCCTCCGCAGTCTCCACCGTGCAATCACACGACTAAACTATCCGAATCACAAACCTGGCCCTGTTATAGCCAACCCACGCCGTTACAGTCGCGAAATGAAATTTAAATCAGTTGCTTTTGCTTACAAAAGAAGCGGTTCTTCCTTTAGTTAGCGTTGTACAGCATTGGTGACTTGTTTCGAAATACTAGGAGTGGTTATACCGATCTTCTTAATTTTGTGGAGGTAAATTGACTGAGCTGTTGAGTTTTTGGTTCTGCACCTACAAAAGAGCTGGGATGTTGAAGAATTAACGCAGTGGCTTTTTTCCGGGAGGCAGAAGCTTTTTTTCAACATACTAGGATGTGATTTTTTGAAGAGCTTAGTACGTCAACTGATTCTGCATCACTGAAGGATAAGGTCTAACTGAGGTCATTTGCAATCATAGCACTGTGGAAATTTCCGTGATAAAGTCTATTTTTGCAGATAATATGCTAGTATAATTTTCTAACGAAGAAGTATATCTTTACCTCTTTCTATTTGCAACGCGTTCAGCAAGCACCATCTTATGGCGCATTCATCACTGTAATGATCATTTAAACAAATCACCCCTAGATGAGATCATTAAAGTTTCATAATAGGGACTTTGAAACGTGAACTGATGGAAGGGGTGGATATTCCACTGCAATTGGTGAAGTTTTCGCCTGGCTTCGGTTACGTTCAGTACGGGTAGTAGTTCAGCTATTGGTTGAACTATCAGTTACCTTAGTTTGCGTCTAGGGGGAGGAGGTAAAGGTCACGCTAAGCTTATAACCATTCGGTTGATTTCAGACGGCTTCAATATGGATATAAAGCCAAACCATACAATCTATATCAATAATCTTAATGAAAAGACAAAGAAGGAAGGTAAGTTCTCCACTTGGATGAATTATTTTGTCGTTAGTTTTAGTTTTACTACGACACTGTAGTCCAGTTATTGGGTAAACGATTATGCAGGAGTAGTAATATGCATTTACAACACGTCGGATGAATTTTTCAGAACTTAAAAAAGCCCTTTATGCGATCTTCTCACAATTCGGACAGATCATTGATATAATGGCATTCAAAACATTAAAAATGCGTGGACAGGTTTGTCATTTTTTTTCAGGTTATTTCAATTTTTTGTCTTTTTTTTAAATTGGATCATGCACATTTCTTCTTTTGCATTTACCTTCAAAATTTCCATTTAATTATAATATGCAAAAGTCATGACTTGTGGCTTTCCCTGCTAAATTGTATTGTAAATTTTTTAGGCGCATGTAATATTCAAGGAAATAAGTTCAGCAACGAACGCCTTGCGTGCTATGCAAGGCTTCCCTTTTTACGATAAACCGATGGTTGGTTTGATTCACAGTTGTTTTGCTGGAATCTTCCATATATATATATATATAAAATATCTTTTTTTTTGCAATCCTTATTCTAGTTTAAGAAACTTTCCACTTCTGAAGATCACTTCTACAGTAACCTTATATCATGTTGTTTTTCATCATTCCTTTTTAAATATCAAAGTCTCTACAGTTAGTTTCACCAAATCCATGCCCTAAAGTATTTGAAATAATGCTTTCTTTTACAGCGTATACAGTTTGCACGGGAAGATTCTGATGTAATTGCGAAAGCGAAAGGCACTTATGTAGATCGGCCGAAAAAGCACCTCCTCACTAAGCAGACTGTTGGAGAGAAACGGAAGAAGACAAGTCATGTAAAAGAAAATAAGAAGGTGAGACTTCATTGCTATTCAGTTTGTACCATATATGTAAGTGGTTTTGTGTACTTGATATTTTCTTTTCCCATCAGATGTAGAAGGAAAATTTGGAAGTATATATTTTGAATATGTTGCATTTAATTTCATTTTAGATGCGTATTGATAAAACACCCGCTGGGAAAACTGAACTTCCGGAAAAAACAAATCCACCAAATAAAATCTTATTTTGCACAAATTTACCTGAAGAGACAACGGAGCAAATGCTTTCTCTTCTTTTTAATCCGTGAGTTTTGTACTAATCTCTTGTATGATTTGATTTCCAAATTCCCAGTAAATGTGAAAAACAGCAACAGCATTGTTACGGTAATATGTTCGCTTATTATTAGAAAACTTTTCTTAAAAGTTATTGTAAAAAAATTCAAACAGATTGTTAATATTATCTGTTAATTGGGAGGTAGTCTAGTTTGATTTACATAGCAAGCATTTTAAAATGCAGCGTTTGAAATACATCATTTTTGTAGCTACCCCGGTTTGAAGGATATCAGACGTATTCCAAATAGGCCGGATATTGCATTTGTCGAATTCGAGACGGAAGCTGAGGCAACATCAGCACGTGCAGGTTTAAACAATTTCAAGATAACACCTTCGCAGTCTATGTATGTTAATTATGCCAACAAGTGATTTTCAAAGTTGCCGTTTGTTTTTGTTGATCTCTGGGGTATCCTTAATATTCTTTGATCTGTGCGCTTTTCCTGATTTTCGGTAATGTTATTATTTGAATTTGTTCACTACTTTGTTTTTATGAATTTATGTTCCTATGACAGATTTTCTTTTTGGTGGTGAGCGTAATTGATAATTATCTATTTCATGTTGTTTTGTGAGCTGCGTAATAAAATTCTGCAAAAATTAATATTTGCTCTTCATTCTGGTCGCTATCGAAATGGCAGGGCACTGCACCCTTGCCGACTATGATAATTCTAAATGCTATTGGGACTGAAGTTCGTTTTATGCTACCGAATGAATAATCTGTGATATGTGCTGCGGAGATTTGAGAGATTTTCTAAACATTCTTAATTGCCTATATAATAAGGATTCTTTCATTTGACTATTTTCTAAAGAAATAGAAGATTTTTAGATATAATAGCAAAAGATTAAGTTTAATAAATACTGCACCTTCGTTGAAGTCGATAAGTTTTCCTCGTATATGATTTTCCTAACTGATAAACATATCAGTCGTCCTTAAGTGACACGACTTACGTTGCTGAAGTAGGAAATATAAGCCCAACTAGTTAATTTTTAAATGGCTCTTTCCATATATCACGTTTTCAGTATCACTGAAAAAGTGTGAGTCAAGCTTCATATTGAAAGCTCAAGCATCCGAGCTTAGCGAGATGTACTTCTTCCGACAAAAAGCTGGGTTTCTTCCAGTTTTTTCCGTGCGTAATTTTCGGTAAGCTTTTACGTTTCTTGCGTTTACCTCTTATGTTTTTTACGTTCCTTTACTTTTTTTTTAAGTACTTTTCCTACGACTGCTTCGTTTTAAAATTCAAATTGGGTGTGTATTGTATTCAGTTCATGTGATGTGGCCTTGTTTGTCATTGCAGTAAAACTAAAGAAGGATGCGTTGCAACTCTGGGTTGCTGGAAATGTCATAAAGCTATTGGCTCTATGAAGGTAGGTTGCTATTCTCTTATAAAGGACATTCATAATACAAAACGAAGGATGTACAAAGTGCAAACCATCTGAAGATTGGTATGAATGGACCAATATTCTTGCTGTTGATGACTCCCCGCCTTTCTTACTTATGGTGTTTCATATTAGCGATGACAGTACTTTTTATTTGTACTTTATCTAAGTTCACAATAAGATAAACCGAAAGTTGAATAACTCATCTCCAGTTATATGTTTACAAACATCGAGAATCAAACACGCTCAGTATAAGCAGCAGAATTTGAACTTGCTAAATTGAAGGGCCAGAATATTTGTTGCAATGAAACTTTATGGTATTAATATTACTTTTTTGTAGGAGAAGTTTTTCTGTCCAGTTTGCTCAGCCATCCAGCCAGTTGAAGACAGAAATTATTTCGATTATTTCGGACTGCTTCCTGAATTTGATGTTGATCTTCCGTTATTAAAGAGAAATTTCCTCAAGTTACAATCAGTTGTCCATCCTGACAAATTTTCAAATTGTTCGCAAGTAACACTTTAAATTCGAATTCATGGAAGGTCGTTACACTTATAATCAAATAAAGAAATCTGTGGTGCACTTCGATGACTTAATTTGCTTATATTATGTCATAGAAGCCAAAAAGTTCTATTTTGTGGTCCCAAATGGTGAGCGTAACACTACGGTGTCAACACCTAAAATTTTGCTCATATCTGCTCTAGTTGTCCACTTTCCAGGGAAAATTTTTCATTCCTTTGAAGTACGGTAAAAATCTATCTCTTGCTTATGGTTTTTCTGTTTGCTTGATAAAACCACAATATCTCTCTCATCAGGTTTTCATATTTTATGAAGATTGATTTACTCACTCTTCGGTACTTCAATCCAAAATCTATTGACAAATTTAATTTCGTCACTTTATGCAACAGTGCATTCACCACTTTACAGGAAGAAAAAAAAATATCCGAAAATTGCTCAAGATATTTGAATGAAGCGTACAAAACACTGGTGGAACCGTTAGAGAGGGCAAAGTATCTGCTTATGTTAAAAGGAGAATCACTAAATAATGAAGGTAATTTAATTGAAAACTGATCAATGTACCAGTGTTGTAGGTTCTGCCTAAAGAACACTGTGATTTATGTGTTCTCTTACAGTTGAGAAAAAGACAAGTGAAGGAATTTTTCCACTCGGCTCTGGATTCCGTAATTAGTATGCTTCTAGATACGATGGGCAATGCAGACTTTTTCGGAGAAATGATGGAACTGAACGAACTGGTAGTAACTACTAATGATCTGAAAGGACTGGAAGTATTGTTGAAAGGAGTGGAAATGAAAATCAATCTATTAGGGAAAGAATTTAAAAACAGCATTGGAACAAACGAACTTGGTAAAGCGAAAGAAGCTGTACTTAAACTAACATTTTGTTACCGCTTAAAGGCTCACTTATCAAGTAAAATTGTGGCTAGTGAACTTTAGTTCTGCTAAAGTGATGAATTCATTTACTTCAAAATGTGGTCTTTTTTCGCCTCGAGCTTGATCATTTGGCAGTATGGTCTTCATTCCATCATGGGGGATGAAGAGTAAAAACACTCCACTGCATTTCTATGTTACGGACATACAGATTTCTGTACGACCATTTCCAATTTTCCGGTGGAATCGAGTTCCAAGCATTTACTATGATGTTGTAATGGCTTTAAAAGTTGAAATAAATATAGCGAAAAGCAATTACGGGAAGTGTCTTCTCATTTCTGTAATCCCGATGCCGTTACGGTCCATCACACCTATCACAGAGAGAAGGCATTTCATTGCCTCTTTAATCCGAATTTCAGCAATAAAAAGACTTGAGTGGATCGGGTGATTAAAGGAGAATGTGAAGGGAGGGGAAAGAGGTACAAATGAGTATGTGGAGTAAATTGAGCTTCGGATTGTTGTTGGCAGCTAGTGAGACGCACTATAGAATTTTAACCACCTCAACTAAGTCGTCACTACATATAGTTGATGAACCCGTAAGCCAGAGTTCCAGCGTGCACATGACTAGCAATTTCATGAGGTGACGTAGAGTTCTGTTCAGGAGGAATGACCCTCGGATTGTTCGTGGCCGTCTTACAGATATCCGGAGGTACTTAAATAATAAACTGAAATGGACAGAAACGTCAGGCAGCACTTGTCGAACCTAAGCATAAGAAGCATTCCTCTTTCTCAGAAAAACCTGGGTGTCAGACTAAAAAACAACTTGCCAAGAAATTTATCAGTATCGCTACGCCCGGTACTTCCTGCATCACCCGGGCCAAGCATACCTTTATGTCCTTTCCTACACCATCGATGCAACCTTTCCTGTAAATCTCTATCCATATCTCTACCGAACTGTCTCTGGCCTCCGTACACAATCTCTCGTGGCTCTCTCTGATCAGTTTGCTTGTGAGAGAAGGGCAGACAGTATAGGTGGGGAAAAATCGATTGACACAGCTGAGCGGAGCTCTCGCCACATCCATTTCCATTCACCATTTTTAGGCCTCGCAGAGGTGGTGGTGCTTTGGTTGTTTGCTGGTTGGGGTGTTTCGTGCCAGTCTTTCGTGGTTCTCATTTCTAGTCTTTATCAGAATGAGCTGATTATTGCTTTCTACATTGTCACGAACTATTCTTGAGCGTCATTAAACCTTTCCTATATGGTCATCCTTTTTACATGCCAAAGTTTTTGTAGTTTTCGGGTCGTTTCTGTCTCTCGTCAAAGTCTCACTGTTCGGTTCCGGAAAACATGTCTCGCTCAGTATTTGGTTAGTTATTTTGCATTTTCTTTAAAATATTGCTTGGATGTAGAAATTCGAAAGGCTATTTTTATGAGAGACAATAGTGAAAGAAGCCCCTAATATATGGACACAGAGCCTTAGCTTATCTCCTCATTGTCATTCGGTCAGTAGTGTAACTTCACTTGAAGATAAAAATGCACAGGATCTGGAGTAATTATTTTTACGTGAAAAGTACACTAGCAGTGAAGTTTGCCGTAGTGTTTTTGGGGGTTTATTTGACATATCACGTAGTGGTGATATATCACAAACGGTCCCTTCTTTCCTCATCATTTACTCCACGATAAATTCCTAGTAAGGGCATTGAAGTGCCTAATCTCTGTTAAATTATATGATGCTCAGAATCAACCACTATGCTCTGCAGTTCAGAATTCCAGAAATCTTTTTAATCCTTCGCCTCATAGTCGCAGGCGTCTTTTTTTTTTGGAATAAGTGGAGCTACTGCAAGTCTTATCTGCAGTCCCAACCACATATTTCGCTGGGATATGAAAGCACTGAATTATTCTTTTCAGTTGGAAACTTGCCTTACAGCGCAAGAGAGGAGGATGTGGCCAATTTTTTTTGGCAGGTTGGCCCGGTAACCAGTGTACGCATCGTTTTGGATCGAGACACGGGCCGCCCGCGCGGTTTTGGTTTCTGCGAATTCGAAACAGAGGCGGCAGCGGAGCAAGCCGTTGGAAGTATGAACCACGCAGAGTTTATGGGACGTCAGCTTCGTGTTGACCGCGCCATCTCTCGATAACTGGCTTTGTCGTGTTTTAGGCGTATACCTATGTCTTGTTGTGATCATTTCGTCCCAAAATTTATTTGCGACCCGATTACTCATACATTGGTGTAATTACTGTGTTGACTGTTTCTCGTGGCTATTTGTCACATCTTTGACCTTTTCAGTACAAGTACGACTTATAACTCGCTGCTTTTGACACTCGTATTTTCAGAAATAAAAATTATTTTAACCTTTTGACAAATAGTACATAATCGTTCTGCTTGATCATTGTAGTTTTGCTGGTGAGTTCTTCGCCATTGGGACTTGATATTTTATAGAATTATAATTTCTCTAACATTGCATTATTTTATTCTTTCACTCTCCTGACAACAAGAGGCTAAATCTTTGAACTGTGGCGGTGATCATGAAACTTCATAAATGCCAGTTAACACCAGAGGCATTCCAGTGGGGTACTCCATGTGAAATTTTTTGCGCAAGGGAGATAGGTCGAACAGTATGGAGTTTTGGAAATGTAGTTTGGATTATCGCGTGGGTGTTAGTCAGGGCAGGGTTGCAGTAAACAGTTTGAGGGCAGCAGTAACTTCCTGTTTGTTTCCTTTCCATTGGAATGACAGACTGGATGCGGTACGCATTCTTCGTACAATGTATAATTACCATTAAAGTGTGTTATAACTATTAACAGGACTGATGCTGTCATAAATTCTAAGATATCTTCGCGGTAACTGCTCTTCTGAACTTGGAATAACTGAATTGAAGTTGTCGTCAACTGAACGTCCTCCATTCTCCGCGATTAAATCCTTGACCATGCATTCATTTCTTTCTGAGAGGCAAAATCTTTACTTGGAGTAGTTAGAGGAAAATTGCTTGAACTAAGGTAGAATAAATCCTCATCATAAATGCTTCCTAACCTGAGTTTCCTTTGTTCGAGAACGTTTAAACTTCATAACTTGTACAAGACAATATTAATATTGTCTAAGTATAAATTCACATTACTTATTTTGCATACCTGCTTTTCCGTAGGCCTTTTAGCAAAATAATTGTCCAATGAATTTTTAGATATTTTCGAGACTTTTCTCTTCACTATCCTTCTTTTTGATGGCATATCTTTCGGATTTTCACATTTCACGGTCGCTCTGGTAGTATTTGGGATATCCCGTAATTCACTTATTGCTTGTCTAAAATGATAATATGACAAATAACAAAGGCCTAGGGTCATAATGCAGGTTTAAAAGTTCAACTTAATTGCGTGAAAAAAGATCTGTCCACTATGTTTTTATCTAGAGCTCATAAATGCCCGCATATTCAGAGGACTCACAAATAATTCTTGAACCTGTTTAAACATTCGTCGATATGTCGGTTTACTAAAGCAAGGTCCTTTGATAAGGTAACTTGGCAAATTGGACAGGGCTGTGCATCGAAACAAACCACTTCCGAAATATCATCAGGTTTGCTGGCACTGCCGATGGTGTTATCGGACTTTGAAACTCGTGCTGGCGGTAAAAGGCTGTCATTTAACGTATCATTAACATATTCCATTTCTGCTGAATTCGTTTCCTGCCGTTTCCAAAAGGAGTACAGAAGATTTGATGACTGAACCTGATAACAGTGCATTGCAAAAAAAGGCAAACAGACCTAACAGTTGTAGACATAAAAGTTTGAAAGGGATACCTTTTCGTCTTCGAAGACTAGACGTGTTAACCGTATACCAAGCAGTCGCAAATATTTATTATCCGCATGGCCGTCGCACATTTCTTGACGCACTAACTTTGAACATAAAGTAAACAAACGATCAACATCAGAAACTACGTAATCCACACTGAAAACCAAAATAAAAACATTTTAGTAATTTCGAAGAGAAGTCTAACAGGAGAGTGAATGGAGTATCGTTACCTGCAACACCTTGTAATAACATTAAATGTTGAGAACTTCATCTTTACAGTGACTGCACGACCTCCTCGAATTTTATGATCAGAAAGCGAATCAACAAGTTCATTGCAGAGGTTCTCTAACACCTAAAACGTATGAAAAAATCCATTGTAAATGGTTTTTATCTCATACAAGCTAATACAGTGCATTCGACTTCACCCTCGCCAATAGTCTACAATTCACTGATTTTAAAATAAAACAAAAGAAGAGGATAAAGATATCTGCATAGGATTTCCTCAAGAAGAGCTTTAAGTTCTCCAGTAGGGCGGAATGTCCTTTCTGTACTGATACTTTTCTGCCTTGAACTTCGAACAGGATTGAACACATGGGATATACCAAGAGCAATACGCAAGAAATATTCGTAACTGAATTGTGTAAAAAGTAAACTGATTACTCCACGACGCTCGTACAAATCGCCACATTTTTCCAAGCCTATCCCTTTCAGAACTGCCTCCGTCACGGGTCCGATCCCACTTATCTGAAATACTAACAGAAATATGTCAAAGTAGCTCTCAGAATAGAAACTAAAACATACATAGGATAAACAGAATTCAACAACAAATTTGGCAGATAGAAATAAATCACTTTACGAATGGGAAGATCCTTCATAAATGTTAGAATTGCTTCTCTTTCATTTAAGAGATGAAATTGCCCGTTCGGTTTATTGATATCGGAGCATACTTTTGCCAACATGAAATTTGGAGCGATTCCTATAATATTTGCTCACTCATATTAAGAAAACCACAAGAAGAATGATAACTTCACAGACAATTTCGAGTCCTTGACAAGGTGAATACTAACATATAAGCACGGTACTTCGTTCATTATCTTTATGTTTCTTCAGTCCTAAGCTACGGTTTGATTAAATATCCGACATCCAAAATACCATCTTCATATCTTTGGAGTCCCACTCGTTATTTCCACATCCAAGAAGCCACTGGATTTAGCGAATTATTACACTTATTGTAAACATACGAAGAAACCAAATCGTACCTGCACTGCAAGTCAAACCCACTGCTTGCTCTACTCTAAATCGCATTTCACGAACAATCTGTAAGACCGTGTTAAATTACAACGCGTTCCAGAATCATCAAAAAAAAAAAAAAAAAAAATTTCAGATAAAATTATGAAAATGAAAACAGTAAAACACGCACTTCATCAATATCCATTCCAAAAGTGACGCGATCTCGTATACATTTACGCAGCTTTTTACACCTTGTGCACAACTCGTCAGTGATTTCAGCATTTGCCAACTGGTTTATTTCATTTTTTGCAACTAGAGGTAATCGGCAAACGCACTCACCCATATATCGAATTCGTTCATGCTCAACTACAAAGCTCATCTCTATAATACATAACTGAGAACTAACAGCATGACTATTAATTATCAATCTGAACCTGTGTGAGATCGATTTCGAACGTAAGTAGTTAAATCCATATAAGCTTCATCCAAACTATGTGCACAAAAATCAGGATCGTAGTCTCTGAATATTTCCCTAGCCTAAAAACAGCACTAAAAGCCTTTAATTATTCCTGAAAATATTTTAGTTCTTTTGAATTTTGGTGCACTTAAAAAGACTAACCACTGAGCTTACTTGTCGATATTTTTCCAAACAGCCAGGAATGATTTTCAATTGTGGACATAACTTTTTGGCAATAAAACCAGGCATAGCGGCCCGTACGCCAAAACGGCGAGCAGTGTAGTTCGATGTACTCTAAAAAACAAAAGGATCTACTGATTTGTTTATAAAATTTATCCTTAAACAGCACCATTTCAACGTACTGTTGCATACAAGAAGAGTTTGAAAAAGTAAAGAGTAAGAGGTACTCTTTTCGCATGTTAATGAGAAATCTATCCTTTAAAGTTCAACTTACATCACATCATACACATAAAAATTGTTAGCTATAGTGGAATATAAAAGGACATGCTTCATCATACTTCATTAAAAGAGGTAAAAGAACGTCAAAAAGCCACAGCATCTAAGATACATGTAAGCTGCTGTGCAAAAATGATTTTACAACTAAAATTTAAGTAAAGCTGGAAACCTCGAACAGACATGAATAAATATATCAAAAGAATAACAGACATACAAGCATTGAATCCGAGCCAACGGCTATTGGTATACTACGCAGTGAAGGATCATCTCTCATTTCAACCGCAGCATAAAATGCGTCCATGTCAACATGAACAGCGTAATGGGAAAGATCGCGTTCTTCTTCCAATGCATGCACCAGAATGTCCATCTAAAGTATGTCTTAAAAACTAGCTCAAACTCTGTCACAACCATAATGACAGACCGCTATAAAAAAAAAAAAAAAAAAAAAACTTCAGCTTGAGCCTGGTGTATTTGATCCAGCGTAAGTTTATCAATAACGTCCTTATAGCGTTTTATCCTGGCATCGATTCTTTGCTTTCTTTTCTTCGCATGCCCTTCGAAGCTTGGACTAGTATTATCATTGATTATTTTCTGGACGCGTTCCTAGAAAATCTCTCATAAATTTCTTCGAAAAAAACATTGCAAACTGATATTCACTGTAAAATGGTTTTTTTTTTTTTTTTTTTTTTTTACAAATAACTACCAAAAGAACCGCAGAATTTTTTAAGCAAACGAGGAAAAGGGATGGCATGGAGTACAAGGTACTAGTTCAAAAGCATTTTCCATGTGTCTTTTCCACCTTATACACAGCGACCATGGAATATTATAAAATATCTGGAAATGCTTTTACTTGCGACATCACACGTTAACACATTATGTCCAGTAGAAGCTAAGAATACCAGTCATGTTATACCAAGTAGACAGGACTTGATCAACAAATAGTTTAATGGCTAGTGCTATTTTTTCGGGAAAGACTAGTGAAAAAACTGGTGATATGTTCTATAAGTCAAGAAAAAGGAAACCTTGTCAATGCCGGTCATACCAGCCTTATTGTCATTGAAATCCATCATCACTAATTCAGCATGTGTGTTTGATGTCGATTATATGAAGGTCATTTGGGCAAAGTTCGCCAGATGTGTGGTGGTGGGAAGCAGCTTCCGGAATGTTAAATTAGGTGCACACCTAGTTTCTCGGCGCTACAAAACGCAGAATCAGTAATAGTATTCCCTGCACGCACATGATGGTAAATGCCTAAGAAGTCAAGACTTATCACGGTCGCTGATGAGCTGAATCAAGTAGTCAGAAGGCTCTCAACTTAACCAGACTAGCGCGAACAACTTTAGTAAAATCACATACATCAACTCCTAAATATTCGAAATTCCAGTTTTAAAAAAATCTTTTGGCTAATTGGAACACCACTGTCTTCTTTTTGATGGGTTTTTATCCAAAATTAGTCTAGGGTGTGGCTGAAGAGGAAAGTATGAATAAAGTATAAGCAACGCACACTAGAGCGACAATGTCGCAGGGTATTGCAGCAGAGGTTAAGACGGGGAGTGACAACGGCTTTTAGCGACTTGGTCAAGCGGTGTCATCGACGTCGACGCCGTTTGTGTTCAGGGACAGTCATGAGAAAGGGCTCCAGGAAACGTGCCAATTAATTTTCAGAACCACTGCCTGAACTGATTCAGGTAAGCAATCTCCGGAATTCACTTGCACGATCTTGTTTCTTTTGCTTCAAGAAGCAAGATCAGCCGGTTATGGAGTTATCTGAAGGACAAGACCCTTCTGTTCGCTATTGAAAAGCTTTTCAATTGCTTGATCAAAATTTTTCCTCTCGTAGCACGCAACAAATCAATCAAACTTGACTATTTATATCTTAATCATTTTTATTCTTCTTACTAGAACCCCAAAATTCCTGAAAAATATAATACGTAATTAATTCCCATGATGCCCATCTAGTTGAAAGCTTTTTCAGACCCATTTTCAGAGTAGTCATTGTGGCAATTTTACTAATTAGATCCCTCTGCTGGCGTTAGCAACTAGGAAAGGTCCCCGCAGCAACAATCAAGCCATCACGTAATTCAGCGATGCCGCAGATTAAATTTGACTAGTTATATCTTAGTCATTTTTGTTCTTTTTAGAGATCAAGACACAAATACAGCAATTCTTGAAGATTATC